>JASEVX010000005.1:2758669-2823084 GCA_031761405.1 Serripes groenlandicus
TCCTAGCTTTCTCACACCAATACACCACACAAACATACTTTCGAAGCAACTAGATGCTTTTACACATCGACTATAAGCCCATTGGTGAAAGACGAATGACGCTTGTAACAGTGACTTTTGTCAAACGTCGGAAAGAATGTTGGCCGAGCTGGGATTCGAACTCACAACCCCTGGATTAATAGCCCGCGTCGCTTCCAACTGAGCTACCGAGGCTCGGCTTCTCACGTACAGATATGAAATTCATATTCAACTAGTATACTTGTTCTGTTTATTCTATTCTTCAGCATGCTGTCGATGTTGATCGTCTGCAAGGTAAGCTAATCTATACATATATTTCGAAACTATTTAGGACGAATTTCTGTTGAATAATTTTAAATTATTACTTATTTGAATTATCTTTGAGGACGTTTACTGATGCTGTTCCAACAAAAATAGTCACCACCAGAAAGACACCATTTCCTGCCTACAAGCAAACATCAAAACACTTTTCAAATAATTTAGTTCTGTCCTTTTATCTTTCTTTTCCTCAACAAGTACTGTTAGAGTAGAATCGCCATAACTCGAAATGTAAATTACTTCGAGATATCTACGTGTTCGAGTGATCCAACGATTAATGATAAATTCATTTATGTAGTGTCAACATTGTTATTAATTTATTTATTTCATACTTAAACCTTTCCCTCATACGGCAATTCTGCAGCAGACGTCTTTGAACGTATTTTGTCAAAAAATAGAAATTCTCCATAATTGAATCGATAACCTATGTCAAAAAGTGGAAAATATTGTGGCAAAACGTGCAATTTCTTCTTTTGTCACTATATTTTCAAAAAGCCGTCTGCTGCAGAGGCGTCAGAAAGCGTCCATATGAGGGAAAGGGTTAAGAACATAAATGCCAAAACGAAGTACAGATGAATTATTGAATATAGTTGAAGACATTATGGCGAAAGATTGTCACACAGTTTTCAAACGTCGTCTGCTGCATATAGGTCATCGTATGCCTGCATGTCGGACCGGATTTATTAATTATTAAACTACGTACAATTCATCAAATAAAGGGAGATAACTGTGAATAATCCACAGGTATTCTGGACGAACACACTTACAAATTACAACAGATGACAGACCACAACGAGCTAAAATTTGAAGGTTTGTTTTGTAATTTTAAGAAATGTTTATATTCTGTCTGAATATGGCTGATACTTTTAACGTACTGACATTGGATTTGTTTTGAGTTATCGACATCTTTAACATTATTGCAGCTATATCACGTATAACACTTATACGTGATCCCAGGCTAAACAAACCAGTACTAGGCTAGACAATTCGTCTGGTCCGAGGAAAGGGCACCCAACCATGACAAGCGGGGATTGAACCCAGGGTGCCCGGTTTCAAATATTCAACGACATCCACTCGACCACGACGGATTCCTACTGACAGTTGAACCCTGTGAGTTCGGACATTTTACCCGTCCTTGTGTAGCTTACGAGCAGGCTGCTGTCTGTCCCAAGTCTTAACAAGACTATTCTTGATTTAACGATTCATTACCTAGATATCAGACAACGTAAACATCTCTCAGAGTGTACGAATGTATAACCTGATCTGTGTCTAAACATGTCGCAAACTTTCTAAATGTCACTTTTCCTGCGTTGAGAATCAGATAATTTTATGTTACGCGTGACTTAATAAAATGCTTCATATGTGTCCGAATCTAGCCCACAGATCCGTTCTGCCTTAAATCGTCTCTAACCTCCTCCGTTAACCGTTTCCCACATACAACATAACCAGGGGCGTAGCTTTGCAATAATCAATGTGTAGGCCGTCTCGTGAGAAAATCCACATTGTGGACTCTGCGTAAAGTATCGACCCGGATCAGCCTTAGCATGCCACACAGGCCTAACCGGATAGACACTTTTCGCCTCCTGTGGATTTTCTGTTTCAGAAATAACTACTCTATACATCTACCCCCACCCCCCCTCCCCCCCCCCTCCCCCCCTCCCCCCCCCCTCCCCCCCCCCCCCCCCCCCCCTCCACCCCCCTCCCCCCCCCCCCCCCTAAGACGGAATGTGCATTTTGAGAAACAATGTGTAGGCACGTGGCCTAAAGGCAGCTACGCCCCTGAGAACCACAGAATACAGCCTTGAAAGCATTAACATGTTTAGCCTGAAACTCTATATACTCTATATACATGAAAAAACAATTATGCTGAATACATTCTGGCAAAATGAGAAATTTCTCATGGCGTCACGATGATTTCAAAAGTCGTCGGCTGCAGATGCGTCTAAGTGTGTTTGCACGCAGGAAAGGGTGACCGGGTTCCAGTTTGTCGTATACCTATTGTCGTTTTCAGAGACCAATATTTCGATATATTACGATGTAGGGACGTTGAGGACGGAAACAAATCAACAGTTCGAAGGTAAATATATTCACATGCCGCACATGCGCAATACCAAATGCAGTGATCTAAAAATAGTTATATTCGAATAACTCTTTTAACTCGAACCAGATATGTCTTTTAAATACAGCGATGCAGCAATCATAACTACTTCTGTGCTGATTCGTTATCATCTTATCACAGACTTGCTGTTCAAAACGAGCAATTTCTCCTTTTCATATAATATCTATAATGGTTTCAGTATTGTATCAATACTTTCTACCACTTTTTTTCTAAATATTAAATTATTCGGTTAGTGGTTTTAAGGCAGATGGACCTGATAGGCTCGTACCCAGACATACGAATGTACAATTCATCAAAAGAGGCAAAAGGAATGCATGAGAAACTGAAGGCTGAACTGGTAAGGGATGATTTCGTCCGAAAATGACAATAAACATGCAAGTGAATACAGCTAATTTGTGTTTTCGGTATGATCACAAAGACCACTTGAGTTCACCATATATAGGACTTCAAAATTGTCCTAATGGAATATTCCCGTATCTCCCCTTCCTCACTTGTGTGTAAACTTGATTGTTACACGCTTATGCCCCTGCCAGACAGTGACATGTCCTTCCTAAAACAGGAAAGATATCAAATGTCTTCAAAAAATTCTGAACAATGCTCTATGAAAACCAACCAAAATACATTTTCGCATCTTGGTCTGATTCTGCGAAGCCCGCCAATACATCACCATCAAGAAACCTCTGACAAGATGAATACTATCTATTTGAAAAAGATGCCATGGATCTACCCATATCTCAAATACACCCAGTTTGTCTACCCCGGGGCACGACTCATCCATGTGTTATTCTGTTTTCAGAAACCAACGCGACTCTGTTCAGCAAGGTAGAGCAATTAAGGATTGAAACAAACGAACAGCTCGATGGTAACCCCATTTTTTATAACTTATAAAGTTTAAATGATATTTTACGCCGTTTCAATCAGCTAATATTTCACTTTTAAAAATCACAGCATTTCTTTTGTGAAGCTACAAGTATTTTTTTCTTAGCATTGGATCATATCGTTAATAAGTAAATTGACCATATTCATGTAAATACATTATTTGGATCACTGCTCTCGACACTAGGTAGATCGGATAGGTTTCGTGAATATTTTATCTCACGTTGTACAATAATTGAGGGTTTGGTCCACGGCCGTGTTAAATCAAAGGCGTTAACAATGGTAGTAATCGCTCAACCTCATTGGCGCTTCGGATTGTTTGGTTAGCAATACGACTGAGATGCTGGTGTCAGGATAAATGGACCAGTTGTACAGGTAACTTCCACATGAATCGCCGTGACATAACGGACAATTTGTTGAAAGCGGCGTAAAATACACCAAACAAACATACACACATACACTGTACTGCAACCAAACAAACATACACACATACACTGTACTGCAACCAAACACACATACACTGTACTGCAATCAAACACACATACACTGTACTGCAATCAAACAAACATACACTGTACTGCAATCAAACAAACATACACTGTACTGCAATCAAACAAACATACACTGTACTGCAATCAAACACACATACACTGTACTGCAACCAATACTTCTATCATGTCACGATTCGCTAAGACAGGTAACAATGATTATTTCTGAAATATTTTGAACGAACATTCTTAAAGGTACCGTTTGGTACTAACTTTCCAACACAGGAGATCGGGTATTTTCAATAAAGCGTTCTTTAAACGAATGGTAAATATTGTTACGGGTCAAAGGGGGATAATAATTCCTGACTTCAATATGTGCGGACTTATAATGATATTATTTACAGCTATTAAAAGCAGTCATAGTTCCCTAATCTAATCAATTGTTACTGTAGAATAAATAATTGTGAATAGTTTGATGCGCATGCCAAGAGAAGTGATCCTCTTAAAGGTTTGGCTGATAGGAGATTAGATCAACAGTAGTTCAGTAGTGGCTTAAATCTCGAAGACAATATTAGCTCTTCATGTTAAATAAAAACCGACCAAAGAACTGGACGTTTGACACAAATCACTGTGACCAGCATCATTCGTCTTCCATCAATGGGCTAACAGTTTATGTGGAAAAGCAGCCAGTTGCTTGGAGAGTATGTTGTGTGTAATACTGGTATGATAAAGCCTGGAAACACATGACTAGGTGAACTAGCCGTCGTGATATGACTGATTTCGTTGTGAAAACGTCGTTAAACTCTAATCAATCAACCAACTCTGCACACATTAGCTAGCGTTTTCTATTAAATAGGTCGGTCACTCTTTTTTACATGATGCCTGTCGTATTTAATGTCTGCTGCATATTTGTTGTATGTGGGAAAGGGTTAACAACCCAAATCAAACCTTAGTTAACTAGCAAGAGAGTAAAAGTCTTACAATTCAGTAGTTTCATACCTGATGCTCTGTATGACAGCGTTGCATTAGAGCTGTACAGTTGCATTTTAAATAGACAGCTATGTCAATATTTTTGGAACTCATATACTGTAACATGTTTTAAATCCGTGTCTTTTCGTCCATGATTAAATTGCATCGCCTAATCTAAGGTTAGTTTTATCTAGTTGTCCAATTTAGGTCGTTATGTTCTTTGGCAGCGCGCGGCTAAGTTTGAGCGAACTGGTGACATTGCCGACATACGTAGACGTACTCGCCGACATGTGACATACTCGCGTCAGGATAGAGTAACGAAAAGACTGCAATTGGGACAGTTCCAAAGCAGTCATTTCACACCAGATAATGAAGTGCTCGTTTGTGACCAACCTCTGCATAACAGTCACTGTTTAATGAATTCCGATACGGTTGTTATTATTGTTCCGTTGTCCTAGAAACCAATGTTTTGTTGGATTTATGTCCAATTTTTATTAAATTGTGTAAGACAATGACTAGTTTGCTATGAAATTAAAAGTGTGGTGCTAGAAGTGTAATTGTGTATAGTTATGGCCACATAATCAGAATCTGCCTCCATGTATATTGTTCTAAGATTCATATGTTCTTGTTATTTACAGATACCAATACGACTCTGCATTCTATTCTAAGATCCGTATGTTCTTGTTATTTACAGATGTCAAAACGAATCTGTATTCTTTTCTAAGATCTGTATGTTCTTGTTATTTACCGAAACCAGCACGACTCTGTATTATATTCTAAGATCCGTATGTTCTTGTTATTTACAGATACCAACACGATTCTGTATTCTATTCTAAGATCCATATGTTCTTGTTATCAACAGATACCAATACGACTCTGCATTCTATTCTAAGATCCATATGCTCTTGTTATTTACAGATACCAACACAACTCTGTATTCTATTCTAAGATCCATATGTTCTTGTTATTTACAGATACCAACACGACTCTGTATTCTACTCTAAGATCCGTATGTTCTTGTTATTAACAGATACCAACACGACTCTGTATTATATTCTAAGATCCATATGTTCTTGTTATTAACAGATACCAACACGATTCTGTATTCTATTCTAAGATCCATATGTTCTTGTTATTTACAGATACCAACACGATTATGTATTCTACTCTAAGATCCGTATAATGTTCTTGTTATTTACAGACACCAATACGAGTCTGTATTCTGAAATCGAAACTTTACGAAGCGAGAATGACCTGGCGATTCAGAGTAAGATAGCAACTTCTATTTAAGTTAAATTAGTGTAACTTTAACTGTAGGTATAGGGGCTTTTGACTACAACTGAACGAATTGTCTACCACTGTGGTTCTATCCATAATGTGTTTATCATAAACGCCTATAAAATAATTATTTTAAATTACTTTGTCAATATTTTAAATATATGTTTTAATAACATACATTTTTACTAACATTTTACGAGCATCGGCAATGTACATTGCATTTTGCCATTTACAATTGATATATGGAAATACAGAAAAGTGAATACAGAGTAAATAAATCTGAGTAACACATGAAGAAAAGAGAAAAAAAATAAGCAAGGAATGGATCAATCATTTAAAGGGATATTTCATGTATAGGCATTTTCATTGGGTCTGCAAATTTCGAAAAGGAACAAAAAGATACTATTAGGATAAGTTAGGTAAAGTTAAAAACAATGAGTATAATTTATTTTAATTACATTTAGTTGAATTTATATTTATAACAATTAGTATACTTTATATTTATAACAATTAGTATACTTTATATTTATTACAATTAGTATACTTTATATTTATAACAATTAGTATACTTTATATTTATTACAATTAGTATACTTTATATTTATTACAATTAGTATACTTTATATTTATTACAATTAGTATACTTTATATTTATTACAATTAGTATACTTTATATGTATTGCAATTAGTATACTTTATATTTAATCCATGTTTTTCCTTTCTGACTGCTGTAAGGACGGGTTTAAATACACAGTAAACAGTCATAATGATATCGTCATAAACGTCACTGTTTGAATTAGTATTTCTACAGGATACGTCCCACTGATATTTCTAAATATTACAGAATTTACTACCCCATTGAAACAACTTTTCGGATGCAAATAGTACTTGCCATGCCATCCTGGCTATGGCAAAACCCTTTACATTGGCCATCAATTTTAACCCGCGGAAGTATGGCTTTCATTATTAGCATATATAGTCTTTATGGTAACACAATTTTATTGATATCAAAATGCATGATTTTCTGGCATTGGGCTTCTTTATAAAAAAGAAATTTAGCCAACCCAAGGACATTCGCGCTTCAAAAACACATTTTGTTTTGTTTTCTAGATATCACTATCCAGTCAGTGGCCTTTGAAGCCCTAGCACTGAACGCCACAGATCCTCAGAACCAAGATACCTTATTATACACCAACGTAACGACCAATGAAGGAAGCTGTTACAACAATAGCACGGGTTTGTTCACCGCCCCAGTGAACGGTATCTATCTCTTCCTGGTGCAAGCTTGTATCACATCTAGTAATCAACTGTGTATCGGTATAATGGCTGGGGAGTCCGTGAAGAACATGACGTTTTATTCACACAATTCTTCTAGCTGTTTTACTGGATCCCTCGTGACTAACATGACAACTGGGTCCACTGCGTCTGTCGTAAGCTATAGTAATCACAGTACAGTTTTCAATGAAACGTCGTATACAGATAACTCCTTCTCGGGGTTTTTGATAAATAATATCTACTAAAACCTTTACCAAACCCTTTACCCACATACAGACGCTTTCTGGTGCCTCTGCAGCAGACGTCTTTTGAAAACATTGTGACAAAAGTAGAAATTGCTCAAAACGAGCAGTCGGTATACTTTCCTTTACTGAGATTTTTCATAGATTTGCCTGGATATTTTTAAAGTCGTCTGCTGCAGATTTGCTGTATGTGGTAAAGGGTTATCATATTGTCACACGGAGACGAAATTTAACCATATGCAGCGGATGCCTGGTACAGGTTTAAACGAATGTGAGGTTCCTGCTCTGTCAGAGTTAAATTAATACTTTCTGTACTTTTAAAAGTAACTTTCGCTACGCAAATGGTACCTCAATTGAACATGGCATCCCTTCATCGCTATAGAAATGAAGACGAGATGTAAATCAATATGGCGTTCACTAGACATTGAAACAGTAGCACATGTTTTGCAAACACGCAGTAAACGTTTCAGTTATACTTCGTAGAGAACCCACAACGCAGGTTCGAACTGGATGTTCACGTTTTACGGCGGTACACTTTAGTGTATTTTGAACGCCGAGAAGGTGTTTAACCCTTTCCCTCATACAACAATTCTGCAGAAGATGACTTTGAACGTATTTTGTTAAAAAATAGAAAATCTCCATAATTGAATGGATAACCTATGACAAAAAGTGGAAAACATTGTGGCAAAGGAGAAATTGCACGTTTTGTGCAATTTCTTCTTTTGTCACTATGTTTTCAAAAAGCCGTTTGCTGCAGAGGCGTCAGAAAGCGTCTGTATGTGGGAAAGGGTTAAGGAAGTAACGTAAAACTATCTCAATCAATCATTCGTGAATTTATTATTTAAACAAAAATATGGCATGGAATCACAATTACAGGTAGGTCAAATAGTCATATCACATACAAACATTTATTAACAATCGAGCCTTTATTCGATGCAACATGAGTTAAAATAAAGAACACATTAACCTTGACAGGAGAACAGTTGTCTTGTTGCATAAGCGAACGGAGACAGTTCTGGCGAATTTGTTCATCCGTACAGTTCCCCTCGAGCGAATATATATGTATCCGTACAGTTGTGTACTCCAACAGTTCCCTATCGGAAGGATCTATGTATCCGTACAGTTTTCACCGGGCGAACCTGTGTATCCGTACAGTTTTCACCGGGCGAACCTGTGTATCCGTACATTTTCACCGGGCGAACCTGTGCATCCGTACAGTTTTCACCGGGCGAACCTGTGTATCCGTACAGTTTTTACCGGCGAACCTGTGCATCCGTACAGTTCCTACCGGGAAAACATGTGTATCGGTACAGTTTTCACCGGGAGAACCTGTGTATCCGTACAGTTTTTCCTGGACAAACCTGTGCATCCGTACAGTTCCTACCGGGAAAACATGTGTATCCGTACAGTTATCACCGGGAGAACCTGTGTATCCGTACAGTTTTTACCGGGCGAACCTGTGTATCCGTACTGTTCCTACCGGTAAAACATGTGTATCCGTACAGTTATCACCGGGCGAACCTGTGTATTCGTACAGTTTTTACCGGGCAAACCTGTGTATGCGTACAGTTTTTCCTGGGCAAACCTGTGCATCCGTAAGTTCCTACCGGGAAAACCTGTGTATCCGTACAGTTTTCACCGGGCGAACCTGTGTATCCGTACAGTTTTTACCGGGCGAACCTGTGTATCTGTGCAGTTTTTACCGGGCAAACCTGTGTATCTGTACAGTCTTTACCGGGAAAACCTGTGTATCCTACAGTTTTTACCGGGCAAACCTGTGTATGCGTACAGTTTTTACCGGGCGAACCTATGTATCCGTTCAGTTTTTGCCGCGCAAACCTGTATATGCGTACAGGTTTTACCGGGCAAATATGTGTATACGTACAGTATTTATCGGGCAAACCTGTGTATGCGTACATGTTTTTACCGGGCGAACCTATGTATTCGTACAGTGTTTACCGGGCATTCACTGGCTGCTGACATCTACAATTTACCTCGATGAGACTACTCAAACCGACACACGTTGTAATGCAGTCTATGATATGAAAGACGACGTCCATTCTCGTCAGATACGGTTCTCAAACATGTAGATGAGCGGTGTTCCATGAATAAACAACCTTAAAGTAGTCATTAAAAAAGTGCGAACAAACACCTGCATGCGAATCGGTTTTTAAGGAACCAAATAGATACTGCTTTACAGAAGTTTAACAATCTATGACCAATTAGCAAACGGTGCAGAGGCAAATCAGACTGCGTGGATGTGCTGGGTGATCTGGATCTTCACTGGTTACAATTACCTCACGGTTGGTTATTGCAGAACACCGCTCATATGTACTTAACATGAGTGTCCGAATAAACACATCCGACAGAGAAGTGATACCTACGTGTCGCCTTTCAAACACATATAACATGATGAGACACAGATGAAGGGAAATCAAGACTTCGTAAATGGTAGTAATGGCTGCCCTCCTTGGCGCTCAGGGTTGCGTGGTTAGCAATACGACTGATAAATGGACCAATATTACTGGTAACGTACCAAGGAAACTCCGTGATATAACTGAAAATTTGCCAAGATTTGGACGGACATGGTGTCCTTATCGTTCTAACAGCCCTATCAGTTGGCCTTTCACTAGATAACTTACTGGTTAAACAACAATAAATCAATCAGTCAATCAAGGGAAATCCGACATCCGAGATCAGCTCGCATGGCTTATCAGTAGGAAGTTCATAAATACATATGTTTCAAGGAGTATTTTCCGAAAACACATTGAAAATAAATATCAATAATATCATAATAATACTACTAGAGTAGATGGTAGTACTCTTAATCGTCTTCATCATCGTCATCATTGGATACTCAGTAGTATGATTTTAGTCGAGCAACATGTTAAATTATAATCAAAAGTATACAAATTAAATAAATGCATAGAAAGCGATAAATATACAAAATCAAACAATGAACGACGAATTTGGCATAATGACTAATTGTTATGTATGGCCATTTCCGATTTCATCAACTTTTCACTTAACCTTGATTGCCAGTTCATCTATACACACATGCGTTCCGTGGCTTTTCCTATACATAAGACATAATATGGATGCATGATACCATAGTAGCCATCACAAAGTATGTATGATTGCCCTGTACTGAACGATATATCAAGTTCCCATTATACAAAAGAGCATCTTAGACGAGTTCAATCAGGACGCATTATTTGAGCCGCGTTCAGCGATTTGGGGTATTTATGACGCTCCTTGACGGCGTCATACAGGGGTATTTATGACGCTCCTTGACGGCGTCATACAGGGGTATTTATGACGCTCCTTGACGGCGTCATACAGGGGTATTTATGACGCTCCTTGACGGCGTCATACAGGGGTATTTATGACGCTCCTTGACGGCGTCATACAGGGGTATATATGACGCTCCTTGACGGCGTCATACAGGGGTATATATGACGCTCCTTGACGGCGTCATACAGGGGTATATATGACGCTCCTTGACGGCGTCATACAGGGGTATTTATGACGCTCCTTGACGGCGTCATACAGGGGTATATATGAGTCGTCCCGCGAGAAAACCAACGTTGTGGACTCTGCGTAATGTATTGATCCGGATCTGACTAAGCTAAGCATGCCGCACAGGCTAACCCGGACAGACACTTTTCCTCTCTTGTATATTTACTGTTCCAGGAATCATTACTCTATACGTCTCCCCCCCCCCCCCCCCCCCCCCCCCCCCCCCCCTAAGACGGAATGTGTCGGCCCGGATTAGCCTGCGCGGACCTGGGCTGATCTGGGTCGATCCATACGCAGAGACCATACTGTTAGTTTTCTCGTGGAATGGCTTATTTGTGTTAATCTAATAGAGCTACAGATCAAACGTTTTTGACAAAAGATGCGTTTATGACTAATTTACATCTTGAAGGACAGTGCAGACTCTTACGGATGCTGTACGCAGACGCATTGAGACCCCCAATACGCGGCTCATTTAAATTTAACTTTTGCTCGGTTCCTGCATATTCATTCGGGATGTTTTCTTATGAATGATAATACGGACGGGAGAGATGTTGATATTAATAACAATGAATGTACGTAACGACTTTACTCATTTAAAATCAATCGCAAATTCGTGTAATATCTCTCCGCATAGTGTATGTATGATGCTTTTCGGAGAAACTCAAACGACATTAAAACTAGACATAACTTCGATACAGTAGTAAACCTTCTCATAGATCTGATCACTGCCTGTTACATGTCGTCTCAGATTGACCTTTGTGTCAGCCAATTAAATTGTCGCTCACAAAATCGTTAGGTATCAACAGGGGATTACACGATATAGAGACACGGTGATTGCCGAGTTTTCCGATTGTATATCATATAGGGTCAATTTGAGACGACCTTTAATACGCTGTCGCCAGATCTGTTTATAGTACAGCGCAGTATTATGGTCTGATTTCTATGAGATTGGGGGCAAGTATAAGACCTTTGATCTAGGACAACTAACGGTACGGTAGTGTGACAAGTGTATAGGAATATTTCGAGGGTTTGGTGTGAAACGGTTGTAACTAAAAACCTACTTTCAAAACCCTTGTTTAGGGGCAATTTTTACCCCTTTGTAAACAATGCCAATTTAGGTGCCATTGCTCAGAACGAGCAATGGCACCTAAATTTCCATTGTTTACCAAGAAAAATTATTCAACGCTTATAAAGACTTTATGGCGAGGTGATTAACCTTGGTAAAAAAATACCAATTTGAGTTACAACCGTTTCACGCCAAGCCCTCGATTGACTCGTGTATTGTTAAAAGGAGTCGAGGTGCACCATTTTGGTATTTACTTTCAACCATCTGCACTGTGTTTGCAAATAGTGCAGATCCAGATTAATCTGCATTCTCGGATCCACATGTCCTATAGTGGGCAGTTGTAGAGAGCACTGATCTAATAGATATAGCAGAAATATTTAACTTTTCCACGTTACAAATGGCTGTTCCTTTTACCTCCCCCTGAAAGAGTCAATGACGGGAGACCGGGAGTTATAGATCGGTGAGTGGACGTTCCCGATACCGTGGTGTTTCTGGAACTCAACGGACGGGAAGTGGCAGACGAAAACTCTGCCAAATTTTCTACGACCATCGGCTCCTCTTTACCACGAACACCCAGAGTTCCCCTGGGTATTCTATTGTTTCGTGTGGGCCGGGATAACACATGTTTAGTGATGTAGCCACCCGGGTCTTCATCGTGTCCTTTCTCTTTACTCACGTGTAAATGATTTACGTTTATAACACGTCGCTGTTGATGTTTTCTAGTATAAAACATATGCTGGTTGGACCTTGGTGAGCTACTGTTTGGTTGTGAACCCGTGGACACCACCGTCTCTGATTGATACAGACTATTCCTACGACCTCTATTAGAATCCGACGTGTTCACCAGATTGTTTATTTTCACATTGCTAGGTCCTGGTGTGGATGGCGTGTAGCCATCGGGCTCAGATTTGGCCGGATACGGTGTCCCTATCGCACTGTCAGCCCTATCAGTTGGCCTATCACTAGATAACTTACTGGTAAGAATGTTCGGCCTTTGTGTTTTACCGGGAAACGTGGATGCACGTTTTCTAAACTGTTCGTCGTCCTGATCCTGATCCAGACCATCTGTACCGGACATGTGTTCTACACGTCGCGTATCCGTACTGATCGTTGGTGATCGTGTTCTCGTTTGAGTGTTCTCAGTTGTGCTCACAGTTTTATACTTTTTGATGTATTTATGGGCAACGTTTGGGAGGTGGTTTGGAACCTGCTGTGTAGTGCCGAACTCCAGTTTGGGTTTCGTTGGTGAAGTGGCTCGAGGAGCTTTGACTTCGTTGGATGGTTTACTCTGAAGTAGATCTGTAAATGGTTCGCCCTCTTCGTCTGAAATTATAAACATACATACAGATACGCTAACATATTGCTGCATTAAGAATGCGATCTAGATGTGTTAACGAAAGCGCATTTTGTGTCGTTTCTATACATCATTTGGACATGCTTTACGCAGTCTGTTTGAGTTTATAATTGACATCTGTTCCTCAAAGATAAATGTTGTTAAAACAATATTTAAACACCCTCGGTTTTTAATTTAATTCAAATGATCAAAACATGTATACGTTTCTATGTACTATATTCGCGTTATAACCAGAAGCCCTCAGTTCAATATAGCTCAAATGAGCCGTCCCGCGAGAAAACAAACATTATGACCTCTGCGTAATGTATCGACCCGTATCAGCCTGCGCAGTCTGTGCAGACTGATCCGGGCCGACATATTCCGTCTTTCGGAATTTGAAAAAAACCAGAAGGTTTGAAACACATTATCCATTGGGATCATGGCGTACATATCATATGAACTAGCGATGTTGGATCTAAATGTATCCGCGAACAGTGTAGACTCAGACGAGACTAAGCACCAGCACAGTATCTTCATTCGTCGCCGTCCACATATATATACCTTAATGCTGGAAGTGTAGCCCGCATGTTTTATACCAATAAAACTGTAAATGGCGTCAAAGCGCGGTGTCGTTAAGATCACAAATAGATAAGCGTGGCCTTTAAACATGACAATTCAGTTGCTCAGGGTTAGGGTTAGTCGGAAACGACGCTGGTTGTCAATACAGGGGTTGTGAGTTCGAACCCCATCTCGGCCAACATTCTATTCGACGTTTAACAAAAGATGATGCGACAGGCGGCATCCGTCATCCACCAATGAGATGTCAGTCTATGTTGAAATTGAATAGACTGTTGGGTGGAGAACTGGTGTTAGAAATCCAGGAAACACATGGGTAGTTGAGCTGGGCTCCTTGTTATGACTGAAATATTGGTGAATGGCGTCCATCCCGTATCAATCAATTAATCGATCAATCAATCAATCAATCAATCAAATGTTAATATCAGTTTTCCAGTAGCAAGGCTCACATGTGGTAACTTCGTGCTACGTTTTCAGATTGTCATCGAACCGAAAAATAAAAAAAATTGTATCCTAAAATATTTGGAAAATGTTGTGTAATTATGCCGAAGATTAATTTCCGTGAAGCGTTCATTAAGTCGCGATAACTTAATCCCTGCCCTTGTATCGACGCAAGTTAGCGCACCTGCAGCAGAGGACCGTTGAAAACATTGTATCAAAAGGAGACATTCCTCAAAATGAGCAATTTCTCCTTTTGCCACGATGTTTTCATCTCTGTTCATTCATTACACTTGCATTTAAACTTTAAAGAGATTTTCAACATTTGCCAAAATGTTTTCAACGTCGCCTGCTGAGGATTTGTCACATGTTGTCAAGGGTTAATTAACAATATTTTGATCCGAATTATTCATCCCTGTACGAGTTTGAGCTGACGTTTACGCCCCTGTAGCTTTCGAGATTATATTCAAGCATATGTACACAAGAGAAAAAAACCACCAAGCAATTCCTAATTTCCAATAATGTTTTCAATTTCGTTTTAACCAGACATTAGAATCTTATTTTCTTAAATGTTAAGTGATTTTGTTTAAGGTCCATATCGTAAACTAATATGAGCCGGCCCGCGTGAAAACCAACATTGTAAACTCTGCGTGAAGTATCCACCCGGATCAGCCTAAGCATGCCGTGCAGGCCTTCCCGGATAGACAATTGTCGCCTCCTGTGGATTTTCTGTTTCAGGAATCATTACCCTATACCGCTATCTCCGTGAGACGGAATGTGTCGGCCCAGATCAGTCTGCGTGGACTGCGCAGGCTGATCTGGGTCGATACATTACGCAGATGCCATAATGTTGGTTTTTCTCGCGAGACGGCTCATAATTTTCTTCGCCACAGAACCGTATAACGTACTGGATTAGTTGAACCTCTTAACCTTTACCGGTCCAGAATACTTTGATATTTTTATCTGTAAATTATAGATAACGTCGGTTCGTACCCAAAACAACGTTAAATTAACCACAGCACAGAAACACTTGCCTTATGGAATTTGCCTACAGCGAGTATCCAGATCATTCTGGGAATCCGCGCAGTATGATCAATATATGAGCCGTCCCGCGTGAAAACCAACATTGTGGACTCTGCGTAAAGTATCGACCCGGATCAGCCTGAGCATGCCACGCTGGCTTACTCGGATAGACACTTTTCGCCTCCTGTGGATTTTATGTATCAGGAATCATTACTCTATACCTTTATCCCCCTGAGACGGAATGTGTCGGCCCGGATGCTGATCTGGATCGATACATTACGCAGAGGTCATAATTTTGGTTTTTCTCACGGGACGGCTCATATATCATTTTTCGAAATCTAGATTCATAATAATATAAACCTTTGATGACTCTTTCGCAGAGTTGTGACCTGAGACCGACTTCGCATGTTCGCAAGTGTCATTCATTTCAAATTCTACGATGATCGATTTTTGTTTGACATGGATCAGATTCGTTCGTTAAAATAGCATTGATGATTTGAGCCAATTAGCGGATAACCTTGGCGTAATTATACTGACCTTTTCAACGCCTAAGAGGACTAGTAGGTTATCAGCAAACCGTTATATAATTATAGATGGCGATGCGTTTAATGAAGAAAATAAAGACGTCAATACTGATCATTAACCATTTCCCGTAAACAAACGACACTCGTTGTATTTGCATCAGACGACTTTTGAAAACATTGTATCAAGAGAAGGAATTATTAAAATAGAGTCTTTTGTCCTTTTACCACAATGTATTCAAGATGATTACCATTTTCAATTTTTCAAATATTACAGTTTTATCTCTTCCCAACATACGTCAATTCTGCCTCAAACAACTTTGAAAACACTTAGACATAAACAGATAGCCATTTATGTAAATACAAGTAGGATTATGAATACATTTCAAAACACTGTTGGAAAAGGAGGAGTTGCTCAATGTCAGCAAGTCCTTCCTTTGTAACTTTGTTGACAACAGTCGTCTGCTGCAGATGTGACAAAAGGCGTCTGCATGTAGGAAAGGGTTAATAGCGTGCGACCCTTAAAACACTGGACCAATGAGTCTACATGTAGGAAAAGGTTAAAAGCATACGACCCTTAACCCTTAACCTGGACTAATGAGTTAAAATGTTAACAGAAACATACATACTTTTATTTTTGAGTTTAGGCTTCACTCTCCGTCTCCATGAAGAATACCCTGCATAATATCAAATAATAACCACAATAGTGTGAACAGTAGTGATAGTCTTAACCCTTTCCCTCAGATAGTCGCTTCCTGACACCTCTGCAGCAGACGGCTTTTTGAATACATAGTGACAAAAGAAGAAATTGCTCAAAACGAGCACTTTTTCCTTTTGCCACAATGTTTTCCCCTTTTCGTCATAGGTTATCCATTCAATTATAGAGATTTTCCATTTTTTGTCAAAATATGTTCAAAGTCGTCTGCTGCAGAATTGTCGTATGAGGGAAAGGGTTAAACATGTTAAAAGCAAAGGTGAAACAATAAAAAGTGCTAAAGTAAAATACTGTGTGTGTAAATGGATCGGTTGACAAACTGTATTCGCGGATAGATTCGTTCTTCCAACCAGAACTATCTCATTAACATCAGACCTAAACACTGTGCTATACTAGCGAGTGTTACTGCAGCGAGGTTAATCCTTTCCCACTTGTAGACGTAGTTTGACACATCTGAAGGGGATGACTTTTGAAATCGTTGTCGCAAAAGAAGAAATTGCTCATGATCAGCAATTTCTCCTTTTGCTATAATGTTTTCAACTTAATTGAATACTAATATTTTCATTTAAAAATATTTTCTATAGTTTTGGACGGACGATTTTTAAGTCGTCTGCTGCAGCTCAACTGTTTGTGGGCAAGGATAACGGTTTGGCTTTAATGCGATTGCGCCAGGTCACTCAGTCTATTCGTTATTGATCAACGCGTTTCTTGTAATTAGGACCTAGTCACGCAAAAACATTCTTTCCATCGGGACTTTGAGACAATTAAAGATTCCGATCATACTGCGACTCAGCGCAGTTTGGTGAGAATATTCCCTGTTCGCCATATGACCAGCCGGTCGTACAAACAGTTTCTTGCTCTGTGTTGGACAGTTTCGACTAACATTCGACTTTAAAAATGGGCAATTTGGTCGTTATTGTCAATTGTTAAAGCCTTTCCCATATACGACAAATCTGCAGCAGACAACGTTGAAGACTATCCGGGCTAAATTATAGATCATCTCTTAACCCTTTCCCACATACAACTAATTTACAGCAGACGACTCTGAACATATTTTGTCAAGAAATGTAAAATCTCTATAATTGAATGAATAACCAATGACTATAAGTGGAAAACATTGTGGCCAATGGTGAAATTGCTCATCATGAGCAATTTCACCTTTGGCCACAATGTTTTCAAAAGTCGTCTGCTGCTATTGCGTTAAAATGCGTATATATGAGGGAAAGGGTTAAGGCAAACATTATTGACAATAGTATCTCATTCCGAAATGTTTGTAGACTATCTTTGTGAATGGTACAACACTTATACCTATCATTCTTTGATGTACATCACAGTAGATAATTACGTCCGTCTTGACGTTACAGTGGAGGTGAACAAGGTAATTTCGAAATAATATTAAAGTTAAAATAACACACATATTGTTGTTTGTGAAAAGTGTTTATAAATACAAACATGAGCATCTGATAAACGAATTCACTTGATATACAACAGGTAACTAAGCCAACCAAGCAAATGGAACTCAACCGTCGGATTTAAAATCAAGTATAATTTGGATAACAGACTGGAACTATTTTTCTTGTAGTACAAACTATGCCTTAAGAACTCCATGACAATATGAGCCGTTCCATGTGAAAACCAACATTATGGCCTCTGCGTAATGTATCGACCCAGATAAGCATGCGGGCCGACACATTCCGTCTTATATGATGCTGATGCGACTAGATGGCGTACAGGGAAGACCTGAATGCGCGGGGGCTAATCGAATAATTCCTCCGCAAAACCCCGGATGTCGGTTATCGTGCCACGTGGCCCACAAAGGAAAACTACCTCCAGATGATATGGAGGGATTCTTGATTCTCAACGGTCAAAAAGCTACGAAGGTTGTATTATTTCCCTTTGCCTGGCTCAACTTAACCCTTTTCTACATACTGCAACTCTGCAGCCGACGAATTTGAAAACAATTTGACAAAAAAACTGAAAAATTGAAAACATTCTGGCCAAAGGTGAAATTGCTCATCATGAGCAATTTCACCTTTTGCCACAATGTTTTCAAAAGTCGTCTGCTGTTATTGCGTTTGCAGGTGGGAAAGGGTTAAGTGACAACATATAGTAAGAGAGAACCATATTTAGCTCACCTGAAGAATCGTCGGTGTTTTCGTCTAGTTTATCTGTTGCTTCGGTGTCGGTTTTCGATTCTGGATCTCTTGTCTTGGTGACCATATGTCGTACCGTGTTGACAGTATGATTCATCAGGGGTCGAGCATCGCTGTTATTGGATGGTGGTTGTTGATTCGTGGTCTTTGCTGCTGTCGTGTTGTCGTGCTTCAACTTCGTCTGAAACACATATTATGGTACCATTGTGTGTGCATTTTATATATATATATTAAAATACAAAAAAATAAAGAATCACAAATGCGAATAAAAATACGGAGAGAGGCAAACACTGAGATATGCGTATTTCTTCTGTTATCTATGTGTATTTGTCTATTAATTAACAGTACACTTAAAATATTTATCTCTCTCCGTATTTATATATAAGAAATGTTGGGAATATTTGCCATCTTTCGAGAATTCACAGAATGATCATATGAGTGACGTTAACGCCCCTTTCAACGATTTCTCAGTTATATCACGGCATGTCATTGATAAGTTACCAATACTACTGGTTTATATATCCTTACACCAGCAAGTCATGTTTACCCCCACAATTCTGAACTCCAAGGATGGAAAGCCATTACTACCATGTGTAAATCGTTCGGCATGATTCGGCCAGGGATCGAACCCGCGACCCCTCGCACCCCAAGGGGGACACTGTGATAATGCATCACCCATGCGGTCATGTAGATAAGAGATCCTATTGCATATGCGTACATTGAAGACTCGAATGCGCCCGTGCAGTATAGCCCCATTAGATGTCCGTCAATGTAACTTTACATGATAACATCGGCGATACATTAAGACGTAAAATCGCCAGACGCGGCTCAAGTGCGATAAACAAAATAGCTGGCTTGACGTGTGCAAATTGAAGGTCAAAACAATCGTGCAATGAATCAAGTCGAGTCAGGGAGAGTCTTCAATGTCTGCCAACATGCAATAAAACTAAAAGTATCCATTTTGATAAATTATACCAAACTAGATGTACGTACTTGCAACTATTTAGTTAAGAACGGGAGGACAAATATGATCGGTTTTTGCTTAATTAGCGGATATCTACACTTTGAGAAAAAACAGTGTTGTTCTCTTGCACCAATATGAATACCATATTGACGCCAGTGTCCATTATATATTACAACACGTGACGGTTATACGTCATAGATTAATAACTAAGGTATAACAGAAACTATAATATTTGTAGAGCTGACAACAGTTTTAGATTTTGAGTAGAGTGCTGTCAGCGGTTGAACCTTACGCCACACAGTTCATTATCAAGATCATTTTCTTTGACAGTAAAGGTATAATAAAGCGGGACTTCCAGAGTTTAATGTTGTAACATATATCAACAAGAATATTTACTATTATGTTAATGAGTATGAAACCAATAGTTACCAAATTGTTGTTATTTTGAGATCGTTGTAAAATACGATGATCGGCTGACACCTTATTGGATGATTTCAAACTTCCGTTATGCCTCGTTAGTTTCCGTAACATTAGTTGATACATCGCCGTGGCGCTGCTGGGCACATTTCCGGTGACGTATCGAATTATTTCCCCGACTCGGAAACCTTGATTTTCGCTCATGTGTTTTAGAATACTGTTATCTAATGTTTCAGTCTTCAGTTTATTCGGGCAAGGTGCTCGTGGCATGGGTGTCGCTGGACCTGTTGATAACACAATTAACTATGATACAAATATGTATGCTTGCTTTACGTTGGTAACCAATGACCTAATACAGACGACGTTTGACGAAAATGTAGAAGAAGACTAATACAACATTGTAGGAAAAGCAGACTTTGATGAAAATGTTTTTTAAGACTAAAAAAAGAATAACAGTCGGAAGGAAAAATAACGCCACATTAAAACTTTCAACACTTTCAATTTTCTTTTCTGTTTGACTTAGATCTCTCTAAAAGCAGGCGAGTCTTTAAATAATCTATATTATAAGGCAAACTGTTGAAATTGAAGATTTTGATTCGCAAATACTTAAAAAAAGGCTAGACGCTTTTCGCGAAACGGCAATCATTTTTATTGAGACGCATTTGGTTCTCAATTAAATGGTTCAAATACATGACCACAGGGTTTATCCATCAGCCCGTAGTCAGCTATTGCAAAACACATGGACAGAACAGAACAGAACATGAACTTGATTCGACATGTACAAAGTATAGAGTACATAGTCAAGATTATAGACGCTTTCTGACGCCCCTGCAGCAGACGACTTTTAAAAATATTGTGGCAAAATAATTTTAACTCTATTTTGTAATGAAACTCTAAATTATTTTTCATGTTTTTGCCCATTAATTTTCAAAGTCGTCAGCTGCAGATTTTGTTTTATGTGGGACGTAAACCCATAAAAGGTCAAACGAACTGCTTCGGATAGTATTCATTTCAAGTCAGGAAATCATTTTTAATCGAATATATAGAGGATATCTGTTTGTTTTGAATGGATATGGAATATATCTATCTCATCGAGAAGTGATACAATTGAAAATGTTAAAATTGTATCACTTCGAGATGAAATATATTCCATATCCACTCAAAACAAACAAACTTTCTTTTTATTTTATGATAATTGATGATGAAATAATGGAACTATTTGGTGTCTTCGTACCTGTTCACACGCGGACGAATCTATTTACTACACAATGTCAGACACTGACAAAAAGTCCGAATTGTTAAATTTACGGAATACGAATTTATACATGGGTATAGATAAGATAATGTTTTTATCACATGACAATGCTTGTATCCGATCTAATAATATACCCATGACGTATTTCTTTATATATATATATATAACGTGTGTAGAATAACATGTCCGGAAACTAGGAAATTTACGTCATACCGATATCACTCACAGTTTGGGTGATATGGATTATATCTCACTGATAGAACTCAGTATCTCATCGTTTAGCATTAAATAACTTGTATATATACTGTGTTAACCACACACGGCATCGGAAACGCACAACGTTGGCATAATCATCGGCGTCCGAAGTCTTAACTGATCTCACGGCAAGAGCCGAAGACTTCCGATTCCCGAGTTAATGTGACAATATGCTCAACTGGGACGACTGGGGTCAGGTTTACATGAATGGAATAGGTGTGTGCATTTCAGAGCATACTTTCTCTTAATTAAAGTAATCGATATAATGAGCTGAAATGTTTGACTTTTCCATCATATTTCTTTTTATATATCTATCCAGAATCTAGAATTTAGAGCACAGATCAGAACATTATTTGCAAAAAGTATTACCAACCGATCTACGAAAGACAAAGAGTTACGTTTTCAAAGAAAAACATAAAAACACATCTTTAGAAACAATCTATTTCCATGTCGGCTCTGGGCTCATGAATTATTCATGCTATTTACGAAACTCTGACATAAACGAGTCGTTAATTCAAAACACCGGAAGTGGTCTTAACATAGTGTCAATAAATAATGGAGTGCGCGTAAGAAGACACAGAACGTGCACCTTCGTAACGTTGTAGTTTTTGTGGCGATTGGTTGACAATCGCCACAGTGCTACCAAAACAACAACAACGAAAAAAAAATTATATAGTCGTATTTGAACAATCGGTTGGATATTTCTGCAAAGGCAATTTACTCACTTCCGTTAAACCGCCATATATATATATATAGTTCCATCAGTGATGCAGGCACACGATTAATAATGATAATGTTAGTGCTACTTTGATACCGGATTGGTACTAATATTTGAGATTTATCGAGAAAATATCTAAATAGAGTTAAACTATTTACATATTATCTTTCTTCATGTTTGGGCAGATAATAAATATCATCGGGCGTCTTGGGTACGCTATGCAGAGTATCATGATACTCCTGTGCCTCGTTTTATTTTTACTGTAGTCAACCGTAACCTTTTGACCTTTAACCTGATTCGGCAGGAGTTGGTTGTACTCTGATTATCTTCGTCATGATTTGGCAGATAATAAATATCATTGCGCGTTCTGCCTTGCAAATAACGACAACTCTGGTGATACTCAAATCTGGAAATTCCAAAAGGTTCTATAAATAGCTCGCGAGACCAAAAACCAGAAAAGCTTGTAAATCTCAATATTATAAACGCTTTATTTTGTACTTGTTTAAATATATGAAAGCGTCTAGATAATAAGACTGGTTTACAAAGGTTTAAAGGACACACGATGGCAGTGTGTACACACGTTATGTATACACGTCTGCACGTTCTAGAGTCAATTAGCAATCAATGCTGACAGTGTAGCCTAATTGAGTTTAAACAGTTTGGCAAATAGTGAAATTGTGCTTTTGGAGCATGTTTTGTGTTTGTTTTTGCACTCACATTATTCGAAGCAGTTTAACAACCTCAGAGACATATAAATACACTGTGACAACCCTCAATCATGCAATGTGAAGGGACTAAATTGAACAGACCTGTTTAATATCGGACATAATTGAAACAAACACCAAACTAATGGATACTGTTTTCTCTCCTTTCTTTAGTCATTTCTAAAGTGTAAAATATATTTTATCTTAATATGGCCTAACGACCTGGTGATAAACATGTGATTACCCAAACAATTTAGATTACAAATAGTCATTCTAATGAGCTAAAACGGTAGTCTATCGAATACCAACTAGATTTTTCATAACTTTGGAATGGCCTAATTTTGAACACATCATGACCAATTTCAGAACGTAACTAAATAATCACCAAGACAACATTCTGGCAAACTAACATTATTCTACTGTCAAAAGATGCAGGGTTGATACATTCTCAAATATACCCGCACCAGAGTCATCGCAAGCCCTACACCGATATACTGCTTGTTACTTTGCAGGATTTTCCATACGATCGCCACTACAGTGCCATTGGCGCTTTGATTATAGTAACGTCCCATGCTCTCATTTGGAGACACAGTGCAGACGACCTTTGTTAGAATAAACCATGTTAGTTCAAAGTACAACAATTGCGGCTAGAAATCATAACATTGTTTATGCACATACCATGAAGATAAAAGGGTAAAAGGACTTACAAAAACATTTTTTGTGGCAAAACCCCAATACGACCTTTGTAAAATAGTATCAACTTTCTATCTCATTGATTGTATATGTTACTTTTAATGTGAGTATTTTGCTGAACTGTTTGCAATGTTTTCTGTTCTCTTTAGCAACACACAATGTCCTGGGTGTCCCTAAATGTCTTTGTTAACCTTCAGATGTTGAAGACGTTAATGCCACTTGCCGAGCCCCGGTAGCTCAGTCGGTAGCGATTCGGGCTGTCTCAAACATGTTTTAGCTGTCAATCCAGGGGTTGTTAAGTTTGAACCCAAGCTCCCTCGACGTTTGACAAAAGTCAATGCGACAATAGTTATTCGTCTCTCCCCCTCCCCCGATGGGTTAACAGTATACATGTATATGGAAAAGCATTAAGTTGCTATTGTGTGGTGTGAGAAGGCCATGACACATATGTATGGGTGAACCCGCCGTCGTGATATGATTGAAACATTTTGACAAGCCACGTTTAGGACCAATCAATAAATCAATCAATCTATAACATTGTATTATGCCAAATCGTTGATGCAAGATCTTGCGGATCTTCTACACTGTATAATAAAAGACTGACCGTCCGCGATCCAAGAATGTTTTAACGTATCTTCAAGAGTAATACGCCGATCTGGATCCGCCGTTAGAAACCTCTTCAGGACGTCACGGCAATCTGAAATATTTAAAATAATTAACTAAAACCCTATTGATAAGTGACATAAAAATTATATATTATATCATTTAGAACTACATTCGGAAAACTTCCGTTGACGTTGTAAAAAAAGGTTTTGACAGCGGATGTCGTTGTCATGAGAACCCCGACTTGATAATAAGTAAATCGGTTTCCGGTGTACCCATTACGGGTACAAAATATTTCATTATTGTTGTTGGTAAACTAATTTAAATAATCAGCATAATGAGCCACGTCTAGCAATTTAGATTGTACTGCATCTGCGGAAAGTTAAGACTGTGTGACAGTTCACCATCCGCTAATATATGTTGTACTGATCTTTATGAATCTTCTTACCCCCCAAAAAGCGACCGAGAAGTGCAGCCCTATTAGTTGCAAGTCGATGTAAATTTAAATGATGACAAATCGGAGTTTCAATAATACCCTAAATCACCTGACGACGCGGCTCAAATATATTTAACATCGGTATAGGGTCTGATTGTTACATCTTTAAACAAGAACAGAACATTGCATAATATATCAATGCACAACACATTGGATGTTGATGTTGTAGCCCAATGAGATTTCATAGCCACTAATTGTCGCTCCGTTACGGTGGTGCAAAACTACTCGTTTCCGCCTGGTGTGCATCAATTGTGGTTTTACGCCGTTTTCAATAGTTTCGCAGTCATATCACGGCGGCAAGTCCACCAACCAATGTATTTCCTGTCCCTCTCACACCAGTATTTCACACAACAGTCTTTCCTAAGCAACTGACTGCACGCGTCATTGGTTTAAGACGAATGAAGCGTGTCGAGTTGACTTTTGTCAAAATCTCCAAAAGTACGTTAGGGTTTCAAATGCTTACCTTTCGATATATTATCGGGTAGGGGGTTCATTTGTCCGCTCACCATTTTGGAATGAAGTGATTTAATATTAAATGGTTCCACTGTAAACGGTAAGTTACCGGTCAACATGGCATACATATTTACACCTCTGAAAAGAAAGAAACAAGCCAATGTCAATTACTGTAAGTTTATAGTTTGCCACCGTGTTCAATAGTATTCTGGTTATTTTAATGTAGCCAATCCGAATTCCATTTTGTTTACATGTTCTAGTATCAGAGCTCCGTTGGAAACCAGATGCATTTCCATAACAATATGGAACTTAAATGAGGCTGGTATGTCAATAGCATAACAAAAGTTTGCTAAGCAAGAGTTTTGAGCTCTGCACATTATGATTATTATTTTGCGACTGGTTAATAGACTATAATTAGTTATTACATCATCCAAATTCAACACCATCGCGTATGGATAGGAAATGGTTAATGTATATCTGTCTTAAATTTGAACATACGTATTCTTATATCCAATTCTAAAGAATACCTGCAACATGTGAAATGGTAGATGTTTGCAATTTTTATTGATAGAAAGCTATCATCTTACTGTTCTTTATTAATCTGAATCTTCATTCAATGATGTCCTCTTATCCAAAGAGATCGCTAGTTATTTCATCGTATAGATATTTGTATTTCTCGATATTTAGCGATTTCTCGAAGACATTGATGGTCAGGAACACGTAAACCATCTAAGTTAGAAATATATTAGATAGTTTTTACTTGTGACGTCAAGTCCTTCTGATATTTAATATATACATATGTGAAAGATGATGGTTTAGTTGTACAGCTTCAGCCTTTCGTACCAAAGGACATGGGATCGAATCCCGTTCTGCCTTTATATTTGTTCACACAAAAGGCACAAATATTAGTTCGGTTTCCATTAAGCAGACATCGAGCGTGATTTATAAAAGCGGCAGCTTGTTTCTCATTAGCAAATAAGTTTAAGCTAATCTAATATGTACGTACAACACAATGGATTTAACATGTACTTACATACTCCAGACATCAACCTGTGGTCCGTACTTCTGTCTCCCCAACAGTTCCGGGGCCGCGTAGGCAGGGCTGCCACACTGTGTCACGCAGTACTCCTGGACTCGGGGACCCTCTTTTGTATATAGAAGTTTAACACAATTACTTAGGCCGAAATCTGAAAATATATATATCACATTCACGTTGAACCAACATAGAAGTTCGGATCTTTTGAAGTTATTTGTATTTAAGATTAAACTACATACTTCTCTAGACAGTACTTTGCAATAACCACTCTCCCTACCAGGATACCAGGATGGACCATTGTGCCAGATGTGAGGGAGGCACAGGTACTTTCAGCGTGTAAGCATGATAAAAACCCTAGATTTGAGGTCAATTGTTTATAACTTCGTTGACATATGATGTAGCTTTTTACCTCTACAGGAACCCGTTGTGACCGAGTTGATTTTGTCGGGAAATTAAAACTTGGCGTCCTGGTTCGATCCCATTCATGGCGGTCATGGTGGACTGCCCTTAGGCAATGTACTAGTCTAGTACTGGTGTGTTAACACAGGGATCATGAATAAATTAACTGTAACCAGTAAAAGATTCGGTCATTATGTCTTTCCTGTGATTGACAAAGACCGTTGTTGATGACTAAAATGTATATGAGGGAAGCTAGCAATATGCATTGAAATACTGTTGTGCGACGATCTGGCGCGACGGCTGGGCCATGACACACATGGTTATGCGAACTGGCCGCCGTTATATAAGCTTCAACCAATCAGTCGATCTAATCGAAGAGAAGACTAATACCTACCAATAATTTTCATGTCCTTGTACTCGTCTAACAAAAGGTTTTCTATTTTCAAATCTCTGTAAAAATAAAAATTCAAGATATGTCATGTAATAAATCTTCATATTTAAATGGGTAATATATGTTACTTTATGGCATTAATAAATGTACATTCTCATTCAATCTGTTAGTATGTGTTTTATTCATGACATACAAGTCCTACTGCCCTTGGAAATGCTTATTGGTACCTTGCTCGAACTCCTACAAGTATTTGCTATAAATAAGAGATATACGTAAGACAATTTGACTCTTGTCTTGTCGTCACATACTCGATACGGTATCATCTTTCCTTAGTACAGATATCTAGATGAAGGAACGTATGGCATTTGAGTACCCACAACATAAGGTTTGAGGTTCAAATAAGGTTTTTACAACATGAAATGCGCCTCTTTTCTTGACCGCTGGGCATTACTAATGTTCTCAGCTAACACAAGGTATGCTAACAACTTTAAAACACCTAAACTTTGTTAGATCTGAATATACCCGAGGTTAACATAGGCCTGTTGGGCCGGGTGTGACCAATTGTATTGTATTTTTTCTTCGTACTTGTTAACTTATGCACAAGTCAGTATAATAAATGATTTCTTCTCCATAGTTTGTACGATTCATAAAAATCCCATGAAAGCTACATACATAAATGTTCACACTGTCAATATAAGAATCGGATTATGACAAATATAGCTAGCATTTGTTGATCCTTTAAGGCATTGATCAACGAATTATCGTAGCGTTCATTTAAGTTATTACAAAACCATATGATGCAAATTAACCTGAACTTAATTATTGAACAAAATTGTTTCATTGTAATGCTTAAAAAATATAATTTTCAAACAATTTCTGAAAACGTGATCTGGTCCTTTGATAACCCACTGGTTCAAAATCCCAGACAAATACATGTTCAATAGACGCAGCGTATCTAATGTATCACAAAGTGTGTAAACCAAATGAGCGACGCACTACGGAAACCAACCGTAAGGTGTTACGACCAGTGTAGATCCAGATCAGACAATGTAACCCCCGCAGTTTCACTCTGCATTGTTCGTTATATAGTCATATTCAAGAAACTTCTGTAAAGCAAAAGCCATTTGGAATCCCTTAGAATGTATCCACAGACAGGTCTCTTTTCATAAGAGTAAAATTTACGTTAAGATATTTTGTCTGAGAATTTTATTTTCGTATATTATTATTCCATCAGTTTTGATTTGTATGACGGTCTGAGGACAAAGCATGAACGTGGCGAGGCTTATGGTGAACAGGGAACTTTGAGCATTGTACCATAATGTTTCCATCACTATCAAATAAGTATATTTTAATTTATAACGATTTACAATATCTTTGCCTAAACGTTTTGAAAGTCGTCTGCTGTATACTCTGTGTATGAGAGATAGATTTACCGCGTGTTCGAGTAGTTTATTGGCGAAAAGAAAATGCACTGGATAAACTGTAAATGATGTGCCTTACAAGGTCACACAATTCAAAAGAACGATTTACCTGCGGCCTGATTAATTTACAATTTATAATGCCTTTTCCCTTGTAGACGGCTTAATTGACGCTTAAAGTTTGTACAATGGGGCTGCATAATCTAATAGGGAGCAACCAACATTATTAGTGTAAAGAAAATCTCTGTAATTGTGAATCAATAAATTGTATTAACTGATTTAAGAAACAACAAGATACCGTTATAACAAAACTTTAGACACATTTGATTTGTATTTAATATATTTTCCCCAACTTCCTAGGCTACGCTTTTTTTTTTATTAATAGTTTGGTTTACGGCCCCGACCTAATTCATCAAAGCTCAACATTTTGCCATAATGTTTTCAACTCTTTTTAATAATTATAATTTCAATTTTAGCAAAGTTGTCAAAGTCGTCTGCTGCATATTTACTGTGAGAAAGGTTAAGGATTATAGTAAAGCGTGTAATTAAAATACCTATGTAGTATGCCAAGTCTATGTAAGTAATCCACAGCAGACACAATTTGACGAATGTATTTCTTCACTTCCGGTTCCGGTAAGCGCCTTCGTTGTGAGATATAGTCCATTAGATCCCCGCCACGACACAATTCTGTGACTAGATAATAACTGTTTTGGGTTTCCATAATCTCAAGTAATTGAACAACATTTCTATGCCGGATCATTTGTAAAATCTTGCCTTCTCGACGTAGATTTTTACGTACATATGAATCCTCTCTGCTTTTCTTTTTGTCTATAATTTTTACCGCTACCTGTGGATGACAATGCAAAAATAGTTTAATTCTTTAAATATAAAATTATATAATCTAGAGGTGAAAACAAACGCATGTCGATTAGTATATAAGACAATACTCTAAATACTCTTACTCCCGGAAACTGTTTGGTGAGCAAGTGAATGCAACGTGATATTTTTCGAGTACCTGAGCAGGCCTACTAGATCGAAATAAAATGGGTGTACAAATAAAATGGGAGTACCCGAGTACTGAACTTGATTTTTGTTCGCATCCCTAAAAATACATATCATGATAGTGTGTGTTATTTAGAGAACGGCCATCATGTTTATATATTGGCTATTGCACTGAATGTGAAATACACTTTCATCTATCACATTGAGTTTCAGTTACATAATTTAACATTGTCACGAATGTTTGACGCCGAAGTAGGTTCGATTACTCATTTTCTACATAAAAGACCATGCAATTAAAGACAATCTGTGAACAAAGACCAGAATAATCTCTTCCCATGGATGGTCTTTAAACACAGGTCGGACTGTATAACATTCCGTGTTTGGTTTAGTACAGTCGACTCGTGAAACCTCAAGCCCAAAAGGAACCCATACGTGACTTCGAGTTATCGACGTGTTCGAGCTATCAACGTGTTCGAGTTATCGACGTGTTCGAGCTATCGACGTGTTCGAGTTATCGACGTGTTCGAGTTATCGACGTGTTCGAGTTATCGACATGTTCGATTTATCGACGTATTCGAGTTATCGACGTGTTCGAGTTATCGACGTGTTCGAGGTATCGACATGTTCGAGTTATCGACATGTTCGAGTTATCGACGTGTTCGAGTTATCGACATGTTCGAGTTATCGACGTGTTCGAGTTATCGACGTATTCGAGTTATCGACGTATTCGAGTTATCGACGTGTTCGAGTTATCGACGTGTTCGAGTTATCGACGTGTTGGAATAATCGCTGGATGCATGCAAACTTTATTTTGTGTATGTCAGCTTCGTAATTTGAGCCGTTCCACGAGAAAACCAACACTGTGGACTCTGCGTAAAGTATCGACCCGGATCAGCCTAAGCATGCCACGCAGGCTAACACGGACAGACATGTTTCGCCTCCTGTGGATTTTCTGTTTCGGGAATCATTTCTCTATACCTCTGTCCACCTGAAACGGAATGCGCAGGCTGATCTGGATCGTTACATTACGCAGAGTCCATAATGTTTGTTTTCTCGTGGAACAGCTCATTTATCTTTGCCTATATGTTTACAATGAAAAGCAAGTCAGTCTTAAAATCATATCAATAAAACAGCACAGAAGCAATTATAATTGGACAGATCCGTTACAGCAAACCTTACGCTATAAATGGACAGATCCGTTACAGCAAACTTTACGTTATAACTGGACAGATCCGTTACAGCAAACCTTACGCTATAAATGGACAGATCCGTTACAGCAAACTTTACGTTATAAATGGACAGATCCGTTACAGCAAACTTGACGTTCCCGTGGACAGATCCGTTACAGCAAACTTGACGTTCCCGTGGACAGATCCGTTACAGCAAACTTTACGTTCCCGTGCAACACAGTTTTCTAGGATGTAACGGTATATTCCCCCTTATAACGATTATTACCAATTATTCGTGAAACTCACTGGTCAGAACATTATTAGGATTTCAATTGAAACCGACGGTTCAAGATTATTTATTTATTTTATTTGTTGGGATTTTACGCCGCTTTCAACATTATTTCAGTTATATCACAGCGACAGTTCACTTATTCATGGTCCCTGGGTAAACAAACCAGTACTGGGCTAGAAAATGTGCCTTGCCCAAGGTCACTCCACCGTGACCGAGGTGCCGCGACTGGGGATCGAACCCGGGACACCCGGTTTCGAATTCCCTGACGCTAAGCACTCGACCAGAGCGGATTCCCAAGGCTTTATTAATACCGAATACCACGCTAAAGGCTACTCTTCCACATGGTGTTCCGAAAATAGACTCAAAGCAATGGTAAATAAAATCCAGGGCGTGTCTCTACATTGTGTTAGGTATCCCTAGAGTTTATGCTCATAGATATCGGTCGGTTTTTTTATTTACCAAAACCACTCAAGTATCCTTAAAGGCAAATATCCAGTTTACTCTACTATTGTATTGAAGTTGTCTTAACCAGAAATGTAAACAAGCGAAGGTTCTGTCTCACAAAAGTGTTTACTTTCCTATTCGGGTAAATAAACCTCTAAATGGATATGAATACAATTAAATACCAACAAATGGCAAATCAATCGTTTTAATAATAAAAGTAAATTATAAATCACGGAGTATATTGTGTGATATAATTCTTATTCTATTGACTAACAATTATACCAAAATAAACTGTTTACGGCGTATAGGCGTTCTAATCAATTACCTCATAGGCTATTTCAAACTCTTTGTATGAATACAATTCAAACCAAAAACGGACACGATGAATTTGCCTGTTTAAAAGAGATAGAAAACAATTGGGGGAACAATAGTAATTGCTTCTTTTTAGCACATGTATACTTTCCAAATAATGTTTTTTAACCCTTTCCCTCATACGACAATTCTGCAGCAGACGACTTTGAACGTACTTTGTCATAACATAGAAAATCTCCACAATTGAATGGATAACCTATAACAAAAAGTGGAAAACATTGTGGCAAAAGTTTTGTGCAATTTCTTCTTTTGTCACTATGTTTTCAAAAAGACGTCTGCTGCAGAGGCGTTAGAAAACGTCTATATAAGGTAAAGGGTTAAAAAAGGTCTGCTGCAGATATATATCTTCCGGAAAGGGATCAATAGCGTTAACCCTTTCCGACATACAACACAGCAGCAGACGGCTTTGAAAACATCGTAAATAACGACGAGAATATATATTTATGAAAGTGTAAGTATTGAATAGAGTTGAAAACATTGTGTAAAAGGGGAGAAATCGCTCAGGATGAGCAATTTATCCTTTTGTTGCATTGTTTTCAAGAATCGTCTGGTGCAGGCACGTGAGAAAGCGTCTGTATATCGGATAGGGTGTAGTGTTTGCCGGGCCAAACATTATTTCTCCGTAAAGTCTATTCAACCAGGTTTTACTTCATCATCCCGAAACATGGGAACACAAACATCACAAACTGGTTAGATAAGTTGTTGAGCCTTAACTTTCGGAAACAGTTACGAATAACAAATTGTTAATCGGAATTAAGATGAAAATGTTGCTGAATAGGGGCCCATGACCTGCACTATTTGACAAAACGTTTTACCCAACTTCGAAATGTATATATTCTGATTAGATGTCATATTGGAGTGTTCGATTGATTGATTGATTGATTGATTGCTTGATTGATTGGGGCTGAACGCCGTTTTCAACAACAAAAAAGTAATATTACGGCGGCCAGTTCACCTACGTATGTGTGTCCTAGCTCTCCCGTACTCCACCCAACATACTTTCCAAGCGATGGAGTGTTCGATACACAGTGGCTGCTCATGGTTGACATTGAATGAACATTATGAACCCAGAATCCGATGAAATAATACTTGTTTTATTTGAGGTCGTGCTGGGTACAATGACCATTGGAGGATACACAAATAACAATAGTTATACACAAAAGAAATGTACAGTCAAACTGGTTCTTTATTTAAGCAGCCACCTGTGTTCAGCAGCCAAACTTTGACTTGCCCCTGGGTGGGTGTTTCAGACAAGTTTGGCTGTATATGCAATATAGTAAATAACTGAAAGACGTACCATTCTAAAATAAAACATTTACAAGAAGAAGTAGTCAACGGACTTGAATAAGCAGGAGAAAGGGTACACGGGGAACAGTTTCATATTTTTCTTTTAATGATTTTAAAAGTCGTCCTATGTAGAGGTATACTGTTTGAGGGAAATTACCGGTGTTTTTTTAGAGAACGCACACAATGAAGTTACATACTAGTAATTGAATACAATCGTCCGAATGACCTAAACAGTTCCAATAATACACAACACTTGGTTAATATTACAGCGTTGTGTATTGCAGTCTGTCAGACGTGTCACGTTTCTGTTTGTAACAAACATGATGTCATATTAGTTGATGTCGCAAACAATATTTGAGTGCTGATTTTAATAGTGGTGGTAACAACATCTTATTCGTAGACGAAATTAAAACTCTTTTTACAGGAATCGATCGATGTTCTGACCTCAGCAGTTTGAAATACATAATTTGACTTCCAATGCATAGTTCACGGACAACAATAACTGTTATCAACACTTTGAAGTAAGGTTCCATGGCAAGGCTTGTTATTCTTAATTAAAAGTTAAGTCCACGTTAGGCGTAAAGACCTTGCAAGATTGTTATTGTGGCATAAACATGAAGCTATACGAATTGTTGCGGTATCCCTCGTTTGGCGTTTATAGTTAGTATTAATCTACCATTAGTATTGGAAACGCGATACTAAAATAGGACCTTAGAAGGGTAGAAATCTGAATCTGGTGACATTTAAAATTAACAAAATAAAAACAATCTTAGTTTTGTTTTATCTATTCTGATATTGAATACATTTTCACTGAAATATTTATGTATCATGCTTTATTTTATCTAAAGTTTGTGTATTGCTTTATAAATGCTTCTAATGTGTATAGTGCAACAGCATTTAAAACGTTTTGTAAATACAGAATAACTGAAATATTATTTAAGGCTGTGTTAAACACCATTCAATTGAATATGAGCCGTTCCGCGAGAAAACCAACATTGTGGACTCTGCGTAAAGTATCGAACCAGATCAGCCTAAGAATGCCGCGCAGGCTAAACCGGACAGAAACTGTTTGCCTCCTGTGGATATTCCGTTTCAGGAAGCATTACGCTATACTTCTATCCCCCTGAGACGGAATGTGTCGGCCCGGATTAGCCTGCGCGGACTACGCAGGCTGATCCGGGTCGATACATTACGCAGAGTCCATAATGTTGGTTTTCTCGTGGAACGACTCATATGTATTGGCTAACATGAATAGTGAGATGAAGTCGTGTGTGGACGATAAATAGCCTCATTGATCTCCAACCTAATTATTTAAAGTCCCATGTTTGCATGTTTAAACCTTGTAAAGTTGGCTGTGTACACATGTCGTACACGACCATCTTTAAAACAATCCCGCCTCGTCAGTAATGGATCTAGAGTGGATCGTAACAGTCTGTCGTACCAAATCGTAGAAAGTCATTAAATGTTTTTAAACCATTTTCCACATACAGACGCATATTTACGCATCTACTGCAACCGACGAGTTAAGGCAAAATGTTTTCAACTTTATCTAATACTAACACCGAGGCTGGTTTTCCAGGAACACTTCTCACATTTGATAAGGTAGTTTTAACCCTTTCCCACATGTTGACACATTCTGACGCATATGCAGCAGACGAACTTTGATAGAATTGTTCCATATACCACAATCTTTTCAACTTTATTCAATTACTCTTCTTTCAATTGAAGATATGTTCCATGGTTTTGACTAAATGTTTTCAAAATCATCTGCGGCGGATTTGTTGTATGTGGGAATAATCATAGGGGCCTATCATGCTAATAAACAATCCATGACAATCTAATATATATAGACTATATATGATAGAGTAAACATTTTTCTTTTTAAATAGCGTGCCACTATTAATTAAATGGGCCACGTAATACGAGAGTTTGTGACCAGCGATATGTTCGTATGGGGTTTTACACCGCTTTAAAAAAAAGTGTTAGTTATATCTCGGCGTTTCTCGGCGTTTCTCGGCGTTTCTCGGCGTTTCTCGGGTTAGATATCAGTTCTTCCGGTCCATTTATGCAGACACCAGCAAGTCAGTCGTAATACGAATACCACACAAACGACGGACAGTCATTACTACCATTTTAACGTCTTTAAGGTGAGCCGACCTGAGATTGAACCCGCGACCTCGGGCACCCGAAGCGAACGATTTACCACTACATCACCGATGCGGTCTCCAGCCATCTCTTTATTCGAGAATCACGAACGTCTCACGTTTTCTATCAAAATCTGACTATTAAAGTATGCAGTTTGATCACTATTGTCATTCCGAACGTTCAGAAAGCCGGCATAAGAATACATCATTGCCCACATACAAGGAAATTGCAGCAGACGACTTTAAAAACATGTAGGCAACATTATTTATTGAACAAAATTGTAACTGGACAAATTGCTCATTATGAGAAATTTCTTCTTTTTCCATACTGCTTTAAAATGTCAGGAGCTGCCGATGTGTCAAAATGCTTATATATTTGGGAAAGGGTTAAACAACATGCAATGTAGAAAAAATAATAAAGACTGTGCACGAATGGGGTTCATAGCCGCAGGAAAGCATCGACCTTTTGGAGGTTGTTAACCCTTTCCCTGATACAGACGACATTATATAACTGCAGTATATGACTTATGCACACACAAAAAACATGTGGAAAAAGGAAAAGCTGCTACAAACGAGCAATTTCTCCGAGCATGGTTCCGACTCGGCATCAAAGTTGTACGTCCAATTGTCCCAATGTTATGATATATTCCGCAAATATTTTCAAAAAATACAGCTTTAAATATTTCATATGAGAAATGCGGTTCGTAATTAATAATTCAGACCCTGAGTACATACATTAAGTAGAGCTTTTCGTGACTATAGCTTTTTTCCAGATGCTGAAAGTAAAATGACTGAAGTACTAACTGGTCCATTGGGAAAACCTGGACCAGACTGCTTAGAGACGAAATGTGCGCCCTCGTGCAGTAAGCAGTAAGCAGTAAGCAGTAAGAAGTAAGCAGTAAGAAGTAAGAAGTAAGCAGTAAGAAGTAAGCAGTAAGAAGTAAGCAGTAAGCAGTAAGCAGTAAGAAGTAAGCAGTAGGCAGTAAGCAGTTAGCAGTAAGCAGTAGGCAGTAAGCAGTAAGACATAATCAGTAAGAAGTAAGCAGTAAGAAGTAAGAAGTAAGAAGTAAGAAGTAAGCAGTAAGAAGTAAGCAGTAAGCAGTAAGAAGTAAGAAGTAAGAAGTAAGCAGTAAGCAGTAAGCAGTAAGAAGTAAGAAGTAAGAAGTAAGCAGTAAGAAGTAAGAAGTAAGAAGTAAGAGGTAAGCAGTAAGCAGTAAGCAGTAAGCACTAAGCAGTTAGCGGTAATCAGTAAGCGGTAAGAAGTAAGCAGTAGGCAGGCAGTAAGCAGTTAGCAGTAAGAAGTAAGCAGTAAGTAGTAAGAAGTAAACAGTATGAAGTAAGAAGTAAGCAGTAAACAGTAAGAAGTAAGAAGTAAGAAGTAAGAAGTAAGCAGTAATAAGTAAGAAGTAAGCAGTAAGAAGTAAGAAGTAAGAAGTAAGCAGTAAGCAGTAAGAAGTAAGAAGTAAGAAGTAAGCAGAAAGAAGTAAGAAGTAAGAAGTAAGAAGTAAGAAGTAAGAAGTAAGAAGTAAGAAGTAAGCAGTAAGCAGTAAGCAGTAAGCGGTAAGCAGTAAGCGGTAAGAAGTAAGCAGTAGGCAGTAAGCAGTTAGCAGTAAGAAGTAAGCAGTAAGCAGTAAGCGGTAAGCAGGACACTTTTTAATGGAATAAGAATAAGCGGCTTTATGTTTGTTTAACCGTTGGTGGTGTTGTGCTAATAGCGTCCGTGCGAGGAGCGGGGGGGGAGGGGGGGGGGGGGGGGGGGGGCAGGGTTCGATTTCCGCTCGGTTCAATCCAAAGACATTAACAATGACAGTGATCACTATCCTCCCCGAGAACAGGGTTTCAGGGATAACATTGCGTCGTATGTCATGATAAACTTACCAGAAGTACTATAACTTTACATAGGAAACGCCGTTATATTACTGAAACATAGCTGAAAACGGCGCAAAAAAACATTCAAACAAACACATTAATGATGATATAAATGCGTGTCATCTATACGAGCAAAGTGTTTAAGGATGCCTTAACCGTTTCCCTCGTATATACGCTTTCTGACGCCTCTGCAGCAGACGGCTTTTTGAAAACATTGTGACAAAAGAAGAAATTTCTCAAAACGAGCAATTTCTCCTTTTGCCACAATGTTTTCCACTTTTTGTCATAGGTTATACATTCAATTATAGAGATTCTCTATTTTTTGACAAAATATGTTCAAAGTCGTCTGCTGCAGAATTGTCATATGAGATAATGCATACGTTATGATCGCAGAGTCATCGTTACTGACGATATTCACACACAAAGCCATTCGCTTTAATGGAGGGATTTTCCTTTCATGGATACACTAATCCTGTATTGAACAAAGAAGCCCGCCCAGTGATAAATCGAAATGAGACTGTTATCTCTAACCGAATACGGTGCGAAGACATTTCTATTATCATTCAAATACGTCGGCTTTGTTGCACGTATACCGTGATACATATGTACGCAACTTTACACTTGATATTTCGTTAATGTATTTAAACGTCTATCGGCTTTTAACTGCGATCCGGAAAGTTTAATGTACAACCGACTTGCGATAATTCGAAATCTAAAGGACCAATAAATTACTTAGAGTTATCGACGTGTTCGAGTTATCGACGCGTTCGAGTTATCAGCATGTTCGAGGTATCGACATATTCGAGTTATCGACGTGTTCGAGTTATCGACGTGTTCGAGTTATCGACGTGTTCGAGTTATCGACGTGTTCGAGTTATCGACGTGTTCGAGTTATCGACGTGTTCGAGTTATCGACATTTTCGAGTTATCGACGTGTTCGAGTTATCGTTCGAGTTATCAACGCGTTCGAGTTATCAACGTGTTCGAGTTATCGATGTGTTCTAGTTATCGACATGTTCGAGTTATCGACGTGTTCTAGTTATCGACATGTTCGAATTATCGACGTGTTCGAGTTATCGACGTGTTCGAGTTATCGAAATGTTTGAGTTATCGACATGTTCGAGTTATCGACGCGTTCGAGTTATCAACGCGTTCGAGTTATCAACGTGTTCGAGTTATCGATGTGTTCTAGTTATCGACATGTTCGAGTTATCGACGTGTTCTAGTTATCGACATGTTCGAATTATCGACGTGTTCGAGTTATCGACGTGTTCGAGTTATCGAAATGTTTGAGTTATCGACATATTCGAGTTATCGACGTGTTCGAGTTATCGACGTGTTCGAGTGATCCCTCTATGTATCCGACTTTATCACATGAAAATGATTGTATCCGAACTAATATACCCTTTACGTATTTATTTATATGTAACATGTGTAATATAACATGACCGAATCACTATTTTTGTATTCATCCGCGAATGTTTACGAAATGACTGAGAATGTGTATCCGGTAAACACAAGCGTCACGATATGTGGACGAGATAAAAGGTCCCGTTATCGGTCAAGAACACATTTTGTTGTGATTAGTTAACAGTTTATTAAGTATGTTGGGACTATTTTCTGACTGCGAAACCCCGATATTGTTTTTGTGTGTTTTGTCATTTGAAAAAGAATCTGACATTCGTTGTCATTTCATTAAGATTTATTAAACTCGTCCAAGACATTTCTTGAACTCGTTTAATAAAGCTTTATATGAAATGACAACTCATGTCAGATATATATTTCGTTGATATATACTTGATGTATACATCTGATATATTGGCGCCAGTAGACATTTGTAAACATTGTTGGAAAATAAGAAACTAAAGTCTGTATGAAGGTTCCAATTTTCAGAGGTTTATTTTGTCTTCATATTATATTTAAAGCAGACGTGAATAAAAACTCGTGTACAAAATTTAACTTTCCACTGCAAATAAACTTAGATTAATTGCAGTTTGTTATTGTATGCGTGCTGCAATTTGTCATTGTATACAACAACCGAAATTTTCTTATTCATATTTTTGTCAAAAAATATTGTCGTTTGGAGATTTACCGTGTAAAGTGACCAATTAATATGTGTTCATCTATAAGTACTTAAGAATATTTTAAAGCAGCCATGTATAACAGTCGAAACAGTGCAGATCCAAATCAGACTGCGCGGAGTATCTACACTGGTCCTAAATTACCCAGAGATGGTTTCGCAACACGTCGCTTATAAATACAACTTACTCCTCTGAACTAGTTTCCATGGTGTGGGAATATTTCCCTTATATAAAGTATTTAGGATATACTTCGTCAACGATTAAACAATGCAGACCATGCTCACCGTGCACGTTTGTTCAGCCTAATCGAGGTCTACATTGCTCTTAAAGGATATATAACTATTTTAAAACAGGATGATCCTTTCAAAAGGTCATTTAAATTAACTCAATGTACCCTGGTCCAATAACAAAAACAACTACTTTAATATTCAGGATAATGCGAAAACGAGTTAGACTGACGAAAATACTTGTGAATTATTGAACAGCCCACGTAGACATAAGACAATTCATCCCACCATCCGTCTATAAATAAAACCAATGAGAGTTCGATCAGACATATAAAAAGAGTGAATTTGTCAATAACCAGTGCGTACTCAAAGTGAAATGCACGCAGTTTTAACTTGGCAAAATCTTGATAAAGAACTTTGCAATTTATTCTGTTCTTTGGTAATATAATTTCACGTAAGAGTCGTTATTCATATAAACGCTACATTGACCATTTTGAACAGTTTAGCTTTTTTAATGTGCATGAAGTGCATTGTGTGTAATATTTTAGGTACCATTGACTCTATGTTGCTGGATCAAACAAAGGGTAGTTACATCGTGGGATAACACTTTTTATTTTGTATCAGCAGTTAATCCTTGGTCTATATTACATAAAGGCTTACAGGGCAGTTTCTAGTGACACTATGCATATGCTCTTCTAAATCTGCAGTATACGCAGAACCACCAGGTACCCCAATACTAAAATACGGCTGATATGTCAATATGTAAACGTCTGTTATCAATAAATACTATGCTAAGATAACGGTTTCAACCAATATTATTATGGCATCCAGTTTTGTTACAGTATAATTGGTCGTGCAATGAAAATAAAGACCGTCGGGTGATATCGGTGTCATCTTGCCATGTTTTATAATATGATGAACCGATTATCATCGATCGTATCAGGATTTTTTTTTACAATTTACACCACAGATTAGTGTCTATAGATTCACACCATAGATTATTGTATATTGATTCACACCGTAGATTCTTGTCTATTGGTTCACACCATAGATTCACACCATAGATTAGTGCCCATATATTATTGTCTATAGATTCACACCATATATTAATGCCCATAGATTCACACCATAGATTATTGTCCATAGATTCACAACATAGATTATTGTCCATAGATTCACACCATAGATTAGTGTCCATAGATCCATACCATATATTATTGTCTATATATTCACACCATATATTATTGTCTATAGATTCACACCATATATAATTGTCTATATATTCACACCATAGAGTATTGTCTATAAATTTACACCATAGGGTATTGTCTATAGATTCACACCATACATAATTGTCTATAGATTCACAACATATATTATTGTCTATAAATTCACACCATATATTATTGTCTATAGATTCACACCATATATAATTGTCTATAGATTCACACCATAGAGTATTGTCTATAGATTCACACCATAGAGTATTGTCTATAGATTCACACCATACATAATTGTCTATAGATTCACACCATACATAATTGTCTATAGATTCACACCATACATAATTGTCTATAGATTCACACCATACATAATTGTCTATAGATTCACACCATAGAGTATTGTCTATAGATTCACACCATAGAGTATTGTCTATATATTCACACCATATAATATTGTCTATAGATTCACACCATATAATATTGTCTATAGATTCACACCATAGATAATTGTGTCTATAGATTCACACCATATAATATTGTCTATAGATTCACACCATAGATTATTGTCTATAGATTCACACCATAGATAATTGTGTCTATAGATTCACACCATATAATATTGTCTATAGATTCACACCATAGATTATTGTCTATAGATTCACACCATAGATAATTGTGTCTATAGATTCACACCATAGAGTATTGGCCAAAGTTACCCTTGTATGGCCAAGTTCCTGCAACTGGTATTATAACCTTGAGTTCTTAATTATCAATGGACCAATCTTTCCTAAAGAGTTAAGTTTAAAACGCTCGATGTCTGATTTATTGAGACTTAACCAATACTCGCACCGTTTGTATAGTAAAATCCCAAAGGGATTCGAACCAGGGATCTTTGGTTCGAGAGGCCGACGCTCTACCACTGGACCACTGTCTTCCTAAGGTGTATCAAGTTAGTTAGTGTACGACAATACAAGACTGCACGAAGGTGCACGTTGATCTTGGTTTGCAGTATTCGCAAATGGTGTTATGCAAATTTGGATTAAAGGTGCTGAACTCCAGATTAAAGATAGTATAGTCAAAGGTTTAAAATTGTTCAAAAATTGTCTTAAAAAAATTAGAATCTCAATTCTTGGATAAGATAAGTGTAATAATTTCACTTTCCAGAACAATAAACATCTAAGTATTGATCGTGTATGCTTCATTTTTACTCGGTTGACAAACCCACTAAGCCAAATTGTGTACATTTTCATGACTTCTAGTTGACCTTTTTTTTCAACATTTACTGCTAAAATAGTTTTCAAATATTTATTACTTACTTTGTTGTCACTATCAGCAATATTTGCAGAAGTTTCAACATTTCAAAATTGTTATCTCAATCTGGAGTTCAGCACTTTTACAGTATTGTACAAAAGCGTGCATGTAAGGGTTGTGAAACAGTATATATAATGTACATGTGTTGCATACATAGTTTATATTAAGTCAAGTGTGTACATTTGTGCATTCAGGTCATAACATACACGTTATATAAACATTTTAAAGAGGAATATGTAATACCTGTCTTTGAAATGTTTTTGCTCTGTATATAATATTTGAACAGTTAGAGAAGATGGCTATTCGTAAAACGATTACGTTTGTTCCGTGTACGTTATTATTTTCAACTTACTACAGGCACATTAGCACGAACGTGAAGCTTTGTATATTGTAGTGTATGACATATATAAGCGATGGTCAGATGTTACCTTTGGTTACATTAACCCTTTCCCACATACAACAAATCTGCAGCAGACGACTTTGAAAACGTCTAGGCTAAAGCACAGAAAATCCCTTTAAATGAAAGAACGATAATTAAATAGAGTTAAAACATGATGACAAAATGAGAAATTGCTCGTTTTGAGTAATTTCTTCTTTTGTCGCCATGTTTTTAAAAATACCGTCTGCTGCAGAGGCGTCAGATAACTTTTATACGAGGGAAAAGGTTAAGACAGGTCAAGATCGCAAAGAAACTTGATCATTTATCTGATAGCTACATCCTTAAGCCGTTTTCTCCATCTTGGAAAATTAAACATATATTTGATTTTATAGAGTTGAATATATTGTTGGAAAAGAAGACAAATTGCTCCTTTCATTTTGACACAATGTAATATGCCCCCCGTATCAATGAAAGGGTTGGGGATCCGGTTGTAGGAGAGAAGAATGGGTTCGAATAACGATTTCTGTGAAATTCACACAGAGATGTACGTGTAACGTGCATGTCTGTTTCACGCGAACGTGTTTGTATTAATAACGTCAGTCGAAAAGGTGTCTTATTTCATCTACGAATATTAATGGCTCTGACGGGGTTTGTGCGTACATAAACACACAGTCTCACCAGGGCCTTCAAAAGGTCCGCATTTACGTGGACAGAGAACTGGAAGAACGTTTTTTCACAATTCTATATTTCAATCCCTGTCAGTTTCAATATCTTTCCCACATATAGACGCTTTTTGACGCCTCCGCTGCAGACGACTTTTGAAAACACTGGGACAAAAGGAGAAATTGCTCAATACGAGTAATTTGTACTTTTGCCAAACTATTTTCAACTTTTTTCATTAATTATATATTTATTTATAGAGATTTCCCATGATTTTGCCAATCTGTATTCAAAGTCCTTTGCTGCAGATGTGTTGTTTGTGGGAAAGGCTTAAGTGACAAACAAAGCAAGAACACTTTCTCGTGACGCGACTTAGATATTAAAAGTGAAGTGGGTTAAACGATGTCATATCTTTATTTCGGTGATTAAATCGTGAATGTTTTCAATAAAATTTGGATTTATCATACAATAAATCATTCTAGATATTGTACGGGTAATACACGGGCTTTAAAGACAATTTGTACGTATCACGTGACTATATTAACACTCTCAATCTCAACCCCATATCCCATCCATTGACACTCGATAACATCGGTCGAACTCTCAGACGTGGTGCATTATTAACCCTTTCCCTCATACGACAATTCTGCAGCAGACGACTTTGAACGTATTTTGTCAAAACATTGAAAATCTCCATAATTGAATGGATAACCTATGACTAAAAGTGGAATACATTGTGGCAAAAGGAGAAATTGCACGTTTTGTGCAATTTCTTCTTTTGTCACTATGTTTTCAAAAAGCCGTCTGCCGCAGAGGTGTCCGAAAGCGTCTATATGAGTTTAAATATTTGTAAAAATGAAACCATCCGCACAGTCACCTTCACTGTCCACATGCATGTAAAACATGTCAGTAATAACAACTAAACTAGCATCCATTGTATTATTTATACACATCTACACATCTATCTACACATCTACACATCTTCATGCATGCCATCGAAACTCATTTTCGCCTTAACCACTTCTACTTTTAATATGTAGCAGACGACTTTGAAAACATATAAAGAAAACTATGGAACATCTCTATTAATAAAGAAAATAGTTATTTAACAGAAATGAAACGTTGTGGCAAAAGGAAATATTGCTAAATATGAAAAATGTTCTCATTTTTCCACAATGTTTTTAATATGCGTGTGATACAGATGCGTCAAGAATCGTCTGCAAGTGTCAAGCCATAATTGAGCCAGGTCGTACAAAAACCGACAATTTGTGACAACTACGATTGAATTGCATACACGTCTATTCGGTTATTGGCCATCACATCTAAGTAGCCTGTCTGAGGGGATACACGTCTATTCGGTGATTGGTCATCACATCTGTGTAGCCTGTCTGAGGGGATAGCGAACAGCGAAGGTTCTGATCAAAATGCGTAGATGCGCAGTCTGATCTGGATCTCCGCATGTAGCTAAGTTCCGAGGTCGGTTTTCGCAAAACGTGTCTATAGAACACTGTCCGATAAACTGATCAGCGGTTCCCGGTATTAACATGGGATTCTGACTATCACGTCTAAAAGGAACATTATATAACAATTATATTCGAAATTGATGTAGGCACAGTTTTAGACCCTCCTGGTCAAAGTGGTTTAAAATTGCTGGGTTTCGATATCATCCCATATGTGTATTACAGTATATGCAGCGTCCATGTGAACACATGCAATGGTTTCCGTCTTCTACTTTCACACATTTTCCACGAGCATTCGCATACAGACGCCAACTACGTACGAAACAAATAGTGTGGCAAAAGATCAATTCCTACTTTGCCCACAACATTTTCAATTTTATTCAATAATATTTTTTAACTGATAGAGGTGCTTCATGTTTTGCCAAGACTTCGCCTTCTGCAGCTGTTTTGCATGTGGGAAAGGGTTCAATAACGAGGCTTATCGATGTAAGCAAGCACTTAACGACTGTACTTTATGTGGGAAAGGGTTCAATAACGAGGCTTATCGATGTAAGCAAGCACTTAACGACTGTACTTTATGTGGGAAAGGGTTCAATAACGAGGCTTATCGATGTAAGCAAGCACTTAACGACTGTACTTTATGTGGGAAAGGGTTCAATAACGAGGCTTATCGATGTAAGCAAGCACTTAACGACTGTACTTTATGTGGGAAAGGGTTCAATAACGAGGCTTATCGATGTAAGCAAGCACTTAACGACTGTACTTTATGTGGGAAAGGGTTCAATAACGTGGCTTATCGATGTAAGCAAGCACTTAACGACTGTACTTTATGTGGGAAAGGGTTCAATAACGTGGCTTATCGATGTAAGCAAGCACTTAACGACTGTACTTTATGTGGGAAAGGGTTCAATAACGAGGCTTATCGATGTAAGCAAGCACTTAACGACTGTACTTTATGTGGGAAAGGGTTCAATAACGTGGCTTATCGATGTAAGCAAGCACTTAACGACTGTACTTTATGTGGGAAAGGGTTCAATAACGTGGCTTATCGATGTAAGCAAGCACTTAACGACTGTACTTTATGTGGGAAAGGGTTCAATAACGTGGCTTATCGATGTAAGCAAGCACTTAACGACTGTACTTTATGTGGGAAAGGGTTCAATAACGTGGCTTATCGATGTAAGCAAGCACTTAACGACTGTACTTTATAAAGACAGCTGTGCAGTTGACAACAGATTCACTGATAGGATATTTCTTTAGAAGTCGACATTGAAAAATCACAAGAAAAAGGTTAACATCTGAACAATCTTGAAGTATAATTTTGATATTAAATTCACTATAAAATGCTTAATCGTTCTTAGCAGTTTTTTCAAAATATCATCTCATTTTCAAATCCTAATACTAGAGAAAGGTTTCCAAAACACAAAGTAGCTACACTACTTCTATGAGCCATGCAGTATGTTGATCATTAACATGAGCCGACCAAGATAAATTGGGTCTTGATGCACATAGGATCGGCTACAAGTCGGGAGAGCCTGTACATAGGCACATAATTGTTATATCTCTCATTATGGCCTCCTATATTGAGAAGAGCCCCAGTATCTAATCCCAACGAGACTCTATAACTGAAACTATTAGTGTGTCACATGGTACAATGGCGATGCAACAAAACCTCTGTTCACACGTCGCGGTTCATATAAACACTAAACAATAACATACCCGTTCTCCTGTTGGTATATGTAGCGCTTCCTTCACCTTCGCAAATGACCCTTCACCGAGTGTGTTACCGAGGAGGTAATTCCCCACCTTTTTAGAATGGGGAAAGTTTCTGAGGACGTCCTTGGGCACGTCGGTGACCTTGACGGGGAGATACGGCGTGTCATTGGGGAGCATGGAGATCACGGTCATCTTCACAGGACGAGTCCTGTTCGCTGGTGTCGGCTGCTGACAGGTCGTCGTGGTTCGAGCCTAGGTAACCGTTCTTGTATAATTGTAGTGTATCCTCATATCCCAGTGTGTCTGTAATGACGATCTTCCATTGTGCCGTTTTATATTAAGTCCAGTTTATCTGAAATTAAAGAATATATCAATACATTATGAGATCAAATTATGTTTATGCTACTTTCGAAAGTATTTTGTTACATCAAAGTGTTTATAGTCGTCGTATTGGCATTACTTTTAAAGATATATTGTACGCAAAAACACCAATCGGAAAGCTATAGCTGCAACTATAAAAGCCAATGATACAACTACTGCAAACTACAAATTGTAATCTAACTATATTGGAGATAAAATTCTGCGTAGCGTTCATTGTAGATTTAGGTCTGAATGAACGAATGTGTAGGCTGATTCTCGAACCTACACTTTACGTAATTGTATTGATATTGTTTAGTAAGCCATGTATCTTAGGCGATTATACAAATGAGCGGCGCTGTGCGAAAACCAAATGTTACACATTTGCGTCTGGTATGGACCAATCTGCGCTGTATCATATGGTTATGCACTGTTCGTCTATTAATTAGTAACATAATGTTTAAAGAAGCTTTCGTAAGGCAGGATCCAGGGATCCTTAGCATGGATGCGCAGGCAAGTGTTGTACCACGCGTGTTATAATAACGTTAATGTTTTTTTTTAACTCTTTCAGCGCCAAAGGCAATATTGAGCTTTTTGCAAACAATACAGATTCAGGTGAGTCAGCTCGTAACGAGCTGTCTCACCTGAAATCTGCATTGTTTGGCTGTGAGTTATAAAAAATTTCCAAAAAATCCTATAACATGAAAATAGAGTCGTCCAAGTTTGAACATGGAAGAGTCTAGGTTAAACAATTCGGCGCTGAAAGAGTTAACAGAACACGCTTCAAATGGTGTTAACATTGCATACAGTATTTAAGCGATAGAACGATGTAATGATTTGAAAATATGCAAGAACATGATTAGACTCCGTAGAAGCACATGCCGATCGATCTTAGTCCTTGTTGATGGCGGGATTCCCAAAATGGGGTTTCTCTTGTGACATGGTTTATATTGATTTATTTACATTTATGGTATTTTTGTTTGTACGAACAAACAATGGAAACCAATAAACATTATGTTGATGAAACCAATGAAATAACAAAGCAGTATCCTTTTGTGTTCTATATTTATGTTTGGCCATTAGTGAACTCGGCTTTCAAAATATCTATGTATATGATAAACAATGTCAGAGTTTACATATGAGCCATTCAACGACAAAACCAACATTATGAACTCTGCGTAATAAATCGTCCGCGGCAGGCTAATCCTAGCCGACACATTGCGTCTCAGGGGGATAGATGTATAGAGTGATGATTCCTGAAACAGAAAATCAGGGGGCGAAATAGGTCTGTACCGGTTAGCCTGCGCGGCATGGTTAGGCTGATCCGGATCGATACTTAACGCACAGAGTTAGATTTCTCGTGGAACGGCTCATATCTTACGCACATCTATTTGCTATATTATAGATGATTGAGTAGCGAGCAATGTAGAGGGAGAGATTATACTTCACAAATGAACAGGCTGATCTCTATCTCAATTCTTTGGAATGATACTTTAACTTCGTTCATATTCAACATGATACGTTAACCCTTTCCCTCATACGACAATTCTGCAGCAGACGACTTTGAACATATTTTGTCAAAACATGGAAAATCTCTATAATTGAATGGATAACCTATGACAAAAAGTGGGAAACATTGTGGCAAAAGGAGAAATTGCACGTTTTGTGCAGTTTCTTCTTGTGTCACTATGTTTTCAAAAAGCCGTCTGCTGCAGAGGCGTCAGAAAGCGTCTATATGAGGAAAAGGGTTAAAAGAGTTAAAAGTCGCGAACAGCTGTACATAGTACATGGATTGTGTCGTATATCTCTGCATATATTGAAGAAGACAAAGTCAAAAAATGCACCATTATAAATATTACGATTTCAAATCCAATGTCTCATACTGTCAGTTAGAGCATTTGCAACAAAGCACAACTAAGCATACCCCTGACTTTATATTTGTCCTTTATTCAGTACTCTCACCCCACGTGTACATTGATTATTGGGTTCATACATGTAAATATGTACAATGTCATGCCATTTCCCACTGAATGTAATTATATTGTATTGTTTAGCTATATGCATTAATGTCTAAAAAGTTTCCGTTCTGTTTTGTTCTTTTCTTTAAAAAGGTTAGCGGCTAGACGCTAAACAATGTTTAACATGTAATTAATTGATTATTGATTGGTCGATTTGTAAAACTATTTTCCGCTGAGTATTGAGTTCCGAAAGACAAAAACAAAAATACATCCATTAATCTATCGAATCTTTAAGTTTTATAGTGATATCGATGCTGTTGTTTTTCTCGCTCAAAGCGATAAACGAACCCTTTCCTATGTGTTCACTGATATATTAAATGTAGGTATTTGGATGGGTATACTCTGTTCACTGATAGATTAAAGGTAGGTATTTGGATGGGTATACTCTGTTCACTGATATATTAAAGGTAGGTATTTGGATGGGTATACTCTGTTCACTGATAGATTAAAGGTAGGTATTTGGGTGGGTATACTCTGTTCACTGATAGATTAAAGGTAGGTATTTGGATGGGTATACTCTGTTCACTGATAGATTAAAGGTAGGTATTTGGATGGGTATACTCTGTTCACTGATAGATTAAATGTAGGTATTTGGGTGGGTATACTCTGTTCACTGATAGATTAAAGGTAGGTATTTGGGTGGGTATACTCTGTTCACTGATAGATTAAAGGTAGGTATTTGGATGGGTATACTCTGTTCACTGATAGATTAAATGTAGGTATTTGGATGGGTATACTCTGTTCACTGATATATTAAATGTAGGTATTTGGATGGGTATACTCTGTTCACTGATAGATTAAAGGTAGGTATTTGGATGGGTATACTCTGTTCACTGATAGATTAAATGTAGGTATTTGGATGGGTATACTCTGTTCACTGATATATTAAATGTAGGTATTTGGATGGGTATGCTCTGTTCACTGATAGATTAAAGGTAGGTATTTGGATGGGTATACTCTGTTCACTGATAGATTAAAGGTAGGTATTTGGGTGGGTATACTCTGTTCACTGATAGATTAAATGTAGGTATTGGGGTGGGTATACTCTGTTCACTGATATATTAAATGTAGGTATTTGGATGGGTATACTCTGTTCACTGATATATTAAATGTAGGTATTTGGATGGGTATACTCTGTTCACTGATAGATTAAAGGTAGGTATTTGGATTGGTATACTCTGTTCACTGATAGATTAAAGGTAGGTATTTGGATGGGTATACTCTGTTCACTGATATATTAAATGTAGGTATTTGGATTGGTATACTCTGTTCACTGATAGATTAAAGGTAGGTATTTGGATGGGTATACTCTGTTCACTGATATATTAAATGTAGGTATTTGGATTGGTATACTCTGTTCACTGATAGATTAAAGGTAGGTATTTGGATGGGTATATTCTGTTCACTGATAGATTAAATGTAGGTATTTGGGTGGGTATACTCTGTTCACTGATATATTAAATGTAGGTATTTGGATGGGTATACTCTGTTCACTGATATATTAAATGTAGGTATTTGGATTGGTATACTCTGTTCACTGATAGATTAAAGGTAGGTATTTGGATGGGTATACTCTGTTCACTGATAGATTAAAGGTAGGTATTTGGATGGGTATACTCTGTTCACTGATATATTAAATGTAGGTATTTGGATGGGTATACTCTGTTCACTGATATATTAAATGTAGGTATTTGGATTGGTATACTCTGTTCACTGATAGATTAAAGGTAGGTATTTGGATGGGTATACTCTGTTCACTGATAGATTAAAGGTAGGTATTTGGATGGGTATACTCTGTTCACTGATATATTAAATGTAGGTATTTGGATGGGTATACTCTGTTCACTGATAGATTAAAGGTAGGTATTTGCATGGGTATACTCTGTTCACTGATAGATTAAATGTAGGTATTTGGATGGGTATACTCTGTTCACTGATAGATTAAAGGTAGGTATTTGGATGGGTATACTCTGTTCACTGATAGATTAAATGTAGGTATTTGGATGGGTATACTCTGTTCACTGATAGATTAAAGGTAGGTATTTGGATGGGTATACTCTGTTCACTGATAGATTAAATGTAGGTATTTAGATGGGTATACTCTGTTCACTGATAGATTAAAGGTAGGTACTTGGATGGGTATACTCTGTTCACTGATAGATTAAATGTAGGTATTTGGATGGGTATACTCTGTTCACTGATAGATTAAAGGTAGGTATTTGGATGGGTATACTCTGTTCACTGATATATTAAATGTAGGTATTTGGGTGGGTATACTCTGTTCACTGATATATTAAATGTAGGTATTTGGATGGGTATACTCTGTTCACTGATACATTAAATGTAGGTATTTGGATGGGTATACTCTGTTCACTGATAGATTAAAGGTAGGTATTTGGATTGGTATACTCTGTTCACTGATAGATTAAAGGTAGGTATTTGGATGGGTATACTCTGTTCACTGATATATTAAATGTAGGTATTTGGATTGGTATACTCTGTTCACTGATAGATTAAATGTAGGTATTTGGATGGGTATACTCTGTTCACTGATATATTAAATGTAGGTATTTGGATGGGTATACTCTGTTCACTGATAGATTAAATGTAGGTATTTGGATGGGTATACTCTGTTCACTGATAGATTAAAGGTAGGTACTTGGATGGGTATACTCTGTTCACTGATAGATTAAATGTAGGTATTTGGATGGGTATACTCTGTTCACTGATATATTAAATGTAGGTATTTGGATTGGTATACTCTGTTCACTGATATATTAAATGTAGGTATGTGGATGGGTATACTCTGTTCACTGATAGATTAAAGGTAGGTATTTGGATGGGTATACTCTGTTCACTGATATATTAAATGTAGGTATTTAGAAGGGTATACTCTGTTCACTGATAGATTAAAGGTAGGTATTTGGATGGGTATACTCTGTTCACTGATAGATTAAAGGTAGGTATTTGGATGGGTATACTCTGTTCACTGATAGATTAAATGTAGGTATTTGGGTGGGTATACTCTGTTCACTGATATATTAAATGTAGGTATTTGGATGGGTATACTCTGTTCACTGATATATTAAATGTAGGTATTTGGATTGGTATACTCTGTTCACTGATAGATTAAAGGTAGGTATTTGGATGGGTATACTCTGTTCACTGATAGATTAAAGGTAGGTATTTGGATGGGTATACTCTGTTCACTGATATATTAAATGTAGGTATTTGGATAGGTATACTCTGTTCACTGATAGAATAAAGGTAGGTATTTGGATGGGTATACTCTGTTCACTGATAGATTAAATGTAGGTATTTGGATGGGTATACTCTGTTCACTGATAGATTAAAGGTAGGTATTTGGATGGGTATACTCTGTTCACTGATATATTAAATGTAGGTATTTGGATGGGTATACTCTGTTCACTGATAGATTAAAGGTAGGTATTTGGATGGGTATACTCTGTTCACTGATAGATTAAATGTAGGTATTTGGATGAGTATACTCTGTTCACTGATAGATTAAAGGTAGGTACTTGGATGGGTATACTCTGTTCACTGATAGATTAAATGTAGGTATTTGGATGGGTATACTCTGTTCACTGATAGATTAAAGGTAGGTATTTGGATGGGTATACTCTGTTCACTGATATATTAAAGGTAGGTACTTGGATGGGTATACTGCAACAATACGATGAAGCTGATGTATGTCATTGTGATAAATCAAAAGTGATTTTGAGAACTGTCACTCATCCTCCAATATTGAGCTAACAGTCTACGTCAGGGGCGTAGCTTGGCAATAATCAATGTGTAGGCCGTCTCGTGAGAAAATCAACATTGTAGACTCTGCGTAAAGTATCGACCCGGATCAGCCTAAGCATGCCACACAGGCGTACCCGGATATACACTTTTCGCATCCTGTGGATTTTCTGTTTCAGGAATCACTACTCTATCTATACCCCCCTTAGACGGAATGTGTCGGCCGGATCAGTCTGCGCGGACAGCGCAGGCTGATCTGATCGATACATTACGCAGATGTGTATCGCCGAAACTGCATTTTGGGGCATTTTTAGAAAAAATGTGTAGGCACGTGCCTACAGTGCCTAAAGGGAGCTACGCCCCTGTACGTGGAAAAGTAGCCAGTCGTTTTAGAAGAATATTGTGTATAACACTGGTGTAAGAAAGCCAGGAAACACATTGGTAGTTGAAATGACCGTCACGTACGTATAACTTAGATACTGTGAAAAGCGGTGTTAAATTCCATATAAGGAATGAACACGTATTTTCCCACAATCTATGATAAAACCAGATTTTAAAAACTAAACAATTTTTATTTCAAAACATTGATATATAATTATACCCGGAGGTTATATGAATTTTAATATATTGTAAATATGGTAAAGAATTTAGTCGTATAGTCATTTAACATATAGGAAAAACAACAGCACATAGCATAATCATTTATAGTATAAATTACAAAAACAATAGCTGCTCGCCAAATAGTTAATTCTGAACGGCGAGGGTAAAGAATAACAAAGAATAAATAAATTTCCCACAATGTAATGATTGTGTACTGTGGTGGGGATTGGCATATGGTAGTATAATTGACTTTGATAGGATAATCAATTGATTTCGTTAATTGGATATCACGCGTAGACTGGTCAGGTTACAATTAACTGATACGTAAACCAATTACGCCTACTACGTCATAGTGAAATCTACACAACGATCAATAGTCTGTTTCTATTCTCGGTTCGAACTCTCCGGGCCTCGAACAAAACAATCTGTGAGCGATTGATTGGGGTTTAACGCCGTTTTCTTTCCGTCATATCACGGCGGCAAGTTTACCTACTCATGTGTTTCCTGGCTTTCTCACACCGGTACTCCACACAACATTCTTTCCAAAAAACTGGCTGCTTTTTCAAATAAACTGGAAGCCCATTGATGAAAGACGAATGACGCTTGTCACAGTGACTCTTGTCAAACATCGGAAAGGATATCGACCGAGCTGGGATTCGTACTCACAATCCCTGGATTGACAGCCCGTGGCGCTACCGACTGAGCTACCCGGGACTCGGCTGTGACGAAGGAAGATACATTGTTTGGACGTGAGTTATAAAAATATGCCAAAAATCCTATAACATGAAAATAGAGTCGTCAGAGTTTTAACATGAAAGAGTCTACTTTAAACAATTCGGCGCCGAAAGAGTTAAGGACAAGTTACGAGGCCTGCACCTCAGTTTTGAGCAAATTCTGAAAATAACAACACGTAATCAGCCTTTTTCTACAGTTTATTCAAAGGACGTCTACTAAAGTGGCCTCATATGCCGTATGTACCAGGAAAAACGTAAATTCTTTTCATCGCAATCGATGTTTTTTATATAGCGTACACAATTAACAAATGTCCTTTATTTAACCTTATCACTGAACTGTAGAAGTGGCATTCTTATATGAGCTGTTTCACGAGAAAACCAACATTATGGACTCTACGTAATGTATCGACCTAGATCATCCAGCGCAGTCCGCGCAGGCTAATCCGGGCCAACACATTCCGTCTCAATGAGATAGAGTTATAAAGTAATCATTCCTAAAACAGGAAATCCACAGAAGGAGGAAAGGTGTATATCCGGGTTAGCCTGAGCGGCATGCTTAGTCCGATCCGGGTCGATACTTTACGCAGAGTCCACAATGTTGGTTTTCTCGTGGAACGACTCATATACGCGTTTTACACCTGATAAGTAATGTCTACCTGTGCCGTTCTGTGCCGTTCTGTCAGCTGTGTATGTAGCAGCATAACATGCACGTTTTACTAGTCGGCAATTTTCAAAATCAAAACAATTCATCAGACATTTTAGTGGTATTTGATCTTTCACCCCACGGACAGAAATCAGCTGACTATATCGAACCATTCTAACGGTCGTGGTTAATTAATTATGAATGTATGTAGAAAGGTTTTAACGCCGCCAAGTGTTAGAAGACTCCGAATACCCTTGATAAAGTCAACGATCAATTGACCGGACCATTAATTATACAACAAATTCACCTTCAAGAGAGAACCCTGTGTTTGGATAGTTGAGCCGTTCGACGGAAAAAAAACCAGTATGGACTCTGCGTAAAGTGTCGACCGGATCAGCCTAAGCATGCCGCGCAGGCTAACCCGGACAGACACGTTTCTTCACCTGTGGATTTTCTGTTTCAGGAATCACTCCTCTATCCCTCTATCCCACTAAGCCGGAACGATCTAGGTCGATACATTACGCAGTGTCTACACTGTTAGTCTTTTCGTGGAACGGCTCATTTGCTGTATAACCGTTGTCTGACCTGACAGCACTTGGTTAAAAAAAGTAGCAAGGTCTTTGTCCGACATTATCCAACTTTAATGACTGAATCAAGACCCTTGTTGTGTCACTCAAAACAACCATATTGAGTACCAATAATACACGTTCTAAGGATACATACTTATTGATGAAATACGCCCATTATCAAAAACTCGATTTTCTGACAGCATGGATGTAGTCATCTTGTGACAACGATTATGTTACAAGTACCAAACAGCTTCATATATAACATTTAACCAGTCAAATATAGGATACTCCAATACCAATGATTCTAAAGATGAAACAGGTGCGTGTTTACCCAAAAAATATAAATAACGCATCTGTTGTGAGCGGGAACCAGAGGTTAGATAGTCCACCTCGAGAGTGAAGGACCAGGGTTTGATGCCGGTCGGGTCATAGTTATAAATTAGTATAAGTGGCCTCCAAGCTTTACGAGTAATGCACATGTGTCTGGTTACACTTTGCAATGGTACTCGTTATTTACTGAAGGAACCATAGAAACGCAACTCGAAGAAAAAACAACAAAAAACTGTTTGTCCACGACCATGACTTTAAAAAATGTTTTATAAATATTAAACAATTGATGGACATTTTACATAAACTCGTCAAACAGTATGCTGAATAGAACTTGATTTTCCTATTATGATGAACATTCTATAAGCATCTACATTTCGATGGAATGGACAGTTTCTTCGCCCAGAGAGTAGAGCTGTAATAACTCAATTCTATTTCCGGGTGATTTACCAGCCATGCTCCATTTATTTCTATGTCGTATGGGTGAATGGGTTCTAAAACCTTAGCCTGTTGGACGCTAGTTTATGGGATCACTTTTCGTCGCCTCTTAAGAAGATGATGTTTCATTTAAATTCACGAAAATGAAAAGATGCTCAATAGAGAGGTTGAATATAGGACTAAAACGAAATTGAGAAAACAACACAGGATCGACATTTGAAATGCCGATTTCACTTTTAAAAGAATAGACCTGATTTCAGTCTAAATATAGTACGTCTATATCATGGATAAATAATAAAACTTAACAAAAATGTACTGATTTATCATTAAACTAATTTCAGAAATTTTCGGCAATATTTCTTAGCATCTTTATACATTGGCACATGACGAGTTGAACGATTTTTTATTGTTATTGTAAAATATCAAAAATCACGTAGGAAATTCGTAAAGCATTTACATTATTTTAACCCTTTTGTTGCTAACAAAGCATATTTCAGGAGAGACAGCTCGTCACCAGCTGTCTCTCCTGAATTCTGCATTGTTTGTCACTAAGATATTAAATTTTACCAAATTTACCGTTGGATGAAGGATGGAGTGATACAATTTGTTTCAACATAGAAGAGTCGACTTTTTTTTAATTTGGCAGTGAAATGGTTATTATATAGCCAACTTTGTCAGGGAGACACATATAAATCTCTTCCCTTTCGTCTGTCCGTTCATGAGTCTGTCTGTATGTGTATCCGTCACGCTGTGACACCTGTGTAATGTGACCCACGTATAACTTGAACAGTTTTGTATTGCCTTAGATCAAGGTCATGACTCACAGTCAGATCAGTTGTTTTATACTTACGCCTACCCCATGTCAAGTTTTTATTGCAGATTTTAACTTTTTAGAATTTGAGTACGGGAGACAATGTGTACGCAGCTGCGTATTTTGCGTACAGTCAGCTATGCGCCTGCAAGCAATGCACCTTATCCATGGAACGTACTACTGTACTATTGGATATATATATTAAACTTTAAAATAACGGTCCACATTTTATTTCAAATGTTAACAATGTTGACAGACACGTGTATAACGCTGAATGACGCAGACGACTTCAGAGTCGGCAGCAACAGACGTGCACTAGTTTTCTGTTTAGATGATAAACCCGTTCCCTCATATACATGTAGACGCTTTCTGACGCCTCTGCAGCAGATTGCTATTTTTAAACATAGTGACACAAGAAGAAATTGCACAAAACGTGCAATTTCTCCTTTTGCCACAATGTTTTCCACTTTTAGTCATAAGTTATCCATTCAATTTTAGAGACTTTCTATTTTTTGACAAAATACTTTCGTCTGCTGCAGAATTGTCGTATGACGGACAGGGTTATACGTATTTAGATTCTGTTATTTCGGCCAAATTTCTCCAATGATTTCATAAATAGCAAGCAGTGAATTGTTTTAGTCAAAGGAGGGAGGAGGGTCGATAATAAAGTATGGAAGATATTTTGTAAGCCTCGATTAGGGGTCTTGTTCACTGCATTTACGAACCATGAAGACCTTTGTGCGGACGATTGTTTAAAATGTCTCCTCTTCTGAAAGACCTGTAAGCGTAACCCTAATAATATCACACCTTTTTACCATTATGTAATCCCGTAACGGAGCAAGAGCCCTTTCTTTCTTGAGCGGCTATAGTGTATCACACTCATTTTATTTATAACAGGCTTGTTTACATCTGACATCTGATTACATCTACGTACAATGGTGACTCAGGTGCGTCCTTGCATACGCAGACAGTCTCAGTGTCCAATTTTGGTGGGGGATCATGCTTATGCTCACACTTTTTTTAGTATTCCCCCCTAAATTTGTATGGAATATTTTTTTTTACATAAACAAAGAAGGAAAAATGCCTTAATTTGTTCATGAAAATAAATTTTCAGATAAAATCTTTCTTAAACAGACAAAATTGCCAGTTTTACTCGTATACTAACACAAATGCTGTTTTTATAATTGTTTATTATGAACTTCTATGGGCCGGCGGCCTTTAAACAAATAAACTCATTTTCTTTGTCATCGTTTTACAAAGGTAGAGTTTTTTGTTTCTAGACTGGAAACAGTCTATCTGATTATTTCTATAGTAAACAATATAATTCATCCCTAACATAAGTTTGTGAGACATGATCTATGATAAAGAGTACAGCTTCAGATCGAACGTTAAAGAAACACAGGGTGATCTGAATCTACACTGGTCGCAATTCGCATTCAGATTGGCTTTCCGTGAGCATTTTTTGTTTCTGTTTCGCAATGTATCAATACGAAACAAAGATTACTTCTTACTGAGAGCTAGAATAACATTCTAAATTTGGGAAAGTATTGGACACGTGCTAGACATAGTTTGAACATGAGCCGTCCCGATACAAAACCAACAGTATGGCATCTGCGTAATGTATCGACACAGATCAGCCTGCGCAGACTGATCCGGGCCGACACATTCCGTCTAAGGGGGATATAGGTATAGAGTAATGATTTTTGAAACCGAAAATCCACAGGAGGCGAAACATGTCTATCCGGATAAGCCTGCGTGGCATGCTTAGGCACATCCGGGTCGACACTTTACGCAGAGTCAAAAATGTTTGTTTTCTCGCGAGACGGCTCACATTTCCATTTTGTGATACCTAAATCAGCTTTAGGGACTCATTCAAATCAACACTCGCCTCTATAATTACCTTAAACCTATCACTTTTACATATATTGTGAAGAATGCTTATACAACTTATGTTAATCACGTTAAATGCCTCAGTCTTTAACAATCAACCAATTCTCTCGCGGAATGTGTCTGGGGTCCCTCATTTTGATCTATGTATGTCTCAAGAAATTCGAACCCGGCACCTGTGGGACACGGGACTTGTCTCACTCGATAATTAGAAAGCAGGATATAATACATTTCTGGGTTGTTCCAAAGTTGTTGTTTTTCATAAATTGCAACTAAAATGTATAAACTTTCGTTAGTTAACCCTTTCCCACTTGCAGACGCATTTTGACGCATCTATATTTTGAAAACTTCGTGACAAAAGGAAAAGAGATTGCTCATAATGTTTTCCACACTATTCAATAATAATACTTCCATTTATAGAGATTTCTCATATTTTCCTTAGACCTTTTAAAAGTCGTTTGCTCCAGTTTTAATGTATGTGATAAAGGGTTACACTTAGGGTTGCACGTATAGCGTTACGACTGGTGTATGGGTACGTATATGGATAACGTATACATGTACTGGTATACATGTACTGGTATACATGTACTGGTATACATATCTACTGGTAGAGTAGTACTGGTATACATGTACTGGTATACATATGTACTGGTAGAGTAGTACCGGTATACATGTAATGGTATACATGTACTGGTATACATATGTACTGGTATACATGTACTGGTATACATGTACTGGTATACATATGTACTGGTATACATGTACCGGTATACATGTACTGGTATATATGTACTGGTATACATGTACTGGTATACATTTACTGGTATATATGTACTGGTATACATGTACTGGTATACATGTACTGGTATACATGTACTGGTTTATACATGTACTGGTATACATGTACTGGTATACATGTACTGGTATACATGTACTGGTATATATGTACTGGTATACATGTACTGGTATACATGTACTGGTATATATGGTAATATGGTCAGGAAACCCCATGGTGTATATATATAAACGTTAAAAGTGTAATTGACCCTTTCCCACATACAACACATCTGCAGCAGACGACTTTGAAAACATGGAAAACCTCTATAAATGAAGGTATACTTACTGAAAAAAGTTGAAAACATTGGGGCAAATGGAGAAATTGTTTTCACCATTCCACCAAATCATCTTATTAAATCGCTTTCCATAACTTCAATGAAACAAAATGAAACGTTGTTAAAATATAAGAAATTATTCGCTTTACTATTTCCTATTCTCAGATTGTTTTCGATTGTCTGCTGTAGATAAATTTAAAATCGTGTGTGTGACAGATAACAGCTAAACAGGAAAAAGAAGAAGAAGAAGAAGAATAAGAAGACGACGACGAAGAAGAATAAGAAGGAGAAGAAGAAGAAGAAAGAAGAAGAAGAAGAAGAAGAAGAAGAAGAAGAAGAAGAAGAAGTAAGAAGAAGAAAAGAAGAAGAAGAAGAAGAAGAAGAAGAAGAAGAAGAAGAAGAAAGAAGAAGAAGAAGAAGAAGAAGAAGAAGAAGAAGAAGAAGAAGAGAAGAAGAGAAAAGAAGAAGAAGAAGAAGAAGAAGAAGAAGAAGAAGAAGAAGAAAAAGAAAAAGAAAAAGAAAGAAGAGAAGAGAAGAAGAAGAAGAAGAAGAAGAGAAGAAGAAGAAGAAGAAGAAGAAGAAGAAGAAGAAGAAGAAGAAGAAGAGAAGAAGAAGAAGAAGAAGAAGAAGAGTAAGAAAAGAAGAAGAAGAAGAAGAATTCACCTTAGCTGCAGTAGTAATCTTACTTTTATAATGATCCACCAAGAAAACCAAGTCCACCCATGATCTGATGCCTAAATTATACCCGATAGTTCTTTAGTATGATCAACTTTGGGCATCCAAATGAAACGTACTTGGGACACATTATTACAAGAAGTGGGTATACATACAATACATATACCCCTATGCAAAAGGGGATACCATGGTTACAGTTACGTTTGTATTGTGTCATAAACACACTAAACAGTCATGTCATATTATATATGACATTATTACTTAATATTGACAGACAATTATAAATCATATCTATGTTATTAGTCTCTATATGTATGCGCCCAGATTAAGAAACGTGTGGCACGATTAAAACCAATGTAGTGTCTTTTTTTTTTGTTCACTTAATACATACTATATATATGAGGGTGAGAGCATATAGGTGATATAAGAGGAGGGAGGAGCGAGAGAAGAGAGAGAGAGAGAGAGAGAGATGAGAGAGAGAGAGGAGAGCGAGAGGAGAGAGAGAGAGAGATGAGAGAAGAGGAGAGAGAGATGAGAGAGAGAGAGAGAGAGAGAGAGAGAGAGAGAGAGAGAGAGAGAGAGAGAGAGAGGAGAGAGAGAGAGACGAAGAGAGATGAGAGAGACGAGAGAGAGAGAGGAGAGAGGATGAGATGAGAGGAGAAGAGAGAAAGGGGGATAGAGAGGGAAGAGAGAGGAGAGAGTAGAGAAGGAAGAGAGAGACTAGGAAGGAGAAAATAGACATAGCGAACGAAGTAGAAGAAAGTGTAAGAAGATGAACATCAGTTGGACGACGGCAACGAAGAGAACAATAGACGCGAGATGATGAAGAAAGCACGATACGTGCAATATTTCCCGTTCTGTGTGATTCGGTGACCTCTAAGATCTAGGCCAACGTCATCGATCTGCAGAAAATTGTCTGATGAAGGGTGATATGCCCAGATATATGCGAATAATATTAGACGAGATCATGCATACTTTTCCATACGACAACAATACTTCTAAATCCCTCCGTTTAATAGCAGCCACCACGATCAGGGTCCTCACTACTCGATGATCTTATTACAATAATTAAATACAAGCCCGCATGTTACAATCGGGAGTTCGATTTTTTTCCAATATCGAACCCTATGAATAAAAATCTACTTCCCAAACATCGAGGTAACCGTTAATTGTTTGCCGCCGCCGAGATTTGGTATCGAGATAAAGCTCTTTTGTTGAGAAAGCTGAATTTTCAAATATGTTTAAGTTATTATAGTTGCGCTCAAATTTGACGGTTTTATTTCGCAGTGAAATTGACATTACTTGACAGGAAGTGAGAAAATAGACTTTAGAGTTCGTTTAAAAAACAAATACATCCTTTAATATGATCGCGACTTTGATGTTCACTTAAGGCTCGAAAGTTCTGTTTACGGAGGAAAACCTATTATCCGTTTACCTTATGTCTTTTTACAAACGGAATCCTGCTTTTGAAATGAATGTGAGGAAAGTGACAACATCTACACATATGGAAGTGCTATTTGATAAAGAGTTGCATACTTAGTGGGAAATAGGGTATTTTGCGTTTTTTCAGCGGGTTTTTTCGTTAGGAACAATGATTTTAAGGTCGTCGTGAAATAAAATAAAAATAAATAAAACTTGAATCTCTGTTGACGTTCGATAGCATAGTCGTTATAAATGGACCTGGATCATTTAAGCATTTTTATTTCATACTTGTAAGCTTTTATTATTCTTACGAGAATTATTTAAACCGATCGACGTCCACCAATGTTTTCAGTGTGCCAATTAGGTTCTTACATGTACATCTTACCTTTTGATAACATTTCTGTGAGCGTTATATATTTATGAAAGTTTTAATACAACATTTTAACTGCATGCATTTAAACCTCTTACTTATTGAATGTATGACGGGTGATAGACGTTTCATCTACAACAAGTAAGTCAAACCCACCAACTGATAGGCTATTGTACCAAGTTAAACCTGTCTGGAAAGAGATAAGAAGTTTCTTTTTTTTTTTTTGTATGGGTGTGCTACGCCGTTTTCGCTAATGATTCAGTTATATCACGGTGAGTGTCCTGTATAAGTTCCCTGTACTATTGGTTTTATTAGGTCCTGACACAAAACCAGCGAGTCAGTCGTACTGCTGTCCATACAACCCTGATCGCCACGAAGGAAAAGGACATAAATTCCATTATTTAAGTAATTTGGAATGACAAGGCCAGTAAGCAGTTAAGTCAAGGGTAGATTACTGACAAACGGTATGTCACGAATACATGTAAAAGCAGAGTTAGATTACTGACAAATTGTATGTAACAATACATGTTAAAGCAGGTAGATTACTGACAAAACGAGGTATGTCACAATGCATGTAAAAAAGCCAGCAGATATTACTATCACATTATGCACAATACAGTATGTAATAAATAACATGAGTAAATCAGGTAGATACTGACATACGGTATGTCACAATATATGTATAATCAGGTAGATTACTCGTACAAACCGGTATGTCACTAATACATGTTAAAAATTCAGAGTAGATTACTGGACAAAAAACCGATGTCACAATACATGTAAAGCAGCAGTAAAATTACCTGACAGAACGGTATGTCACTAACACAATACATTGTAAAAGCAGGTAAATACTGACAAATGGTATGATCACAATTGCATGTAAAATCTAGATTCATAGATTACTGACAAACCGGTATGTCACAATGCATGTAAATCAGGATTACGGATTACTGACAAAAACGGTATGTCATCAATACAGGTAATAGTTAAACCGTGCAGGTAGGTTAGACGTATCTGAAAGGGGTATGTCACAATACATTGGTACAAAAACCGAGTATCACAAGTACATATAATTTAAAGACAGAAAACAGAGCATACTAGAAAACGTTCATGTCACACAATACATGAAAATCAGCGTAGATTACTGTATTCGTTAGATTACAGTCATTAAACGGTATGTCACAATACATGTAAAGCAGGTAGATTAAGCAAACAGTTGTCACAATACATGTAAGGCTGGTAGAATTACTTACTGACAAACAGTACGTCACAATACATGTGGATCAGATAGAGATTACTGACAAACGTATGTCACAATACATGTTAAGGCAGGTAGAAGATTACTGACGAAAACAGTATGTCACAATACATGTAAATCAGGATAGATTACTGACAAACAGTATGTCACACAATACATGTAAGGCAGGTAGATTACTGACAAACCAGTATGTCACAATACATGTAATAAGTGTAAATCAGAAATTAGATTACTGACAAACCGGTATGTCACAATACATGTAAAGCAGGTAGATTACTGACAAACAGTATGTCACAATACATGTAAATCGAGATTGATAATTTACTGACAAACGGTATGTCACAATACATGTAAGGCAGGTAGATTTACTGACAAACGGTTATGTCACAATACATGTAAGGCAGGTAGATTCTGACAAAACGGTATGTCACAATACATGTAAGGCAGGTAGAGTTACTGACAAACCAGTATGTCACAATACATGTAAGGCAGGTAGATTACTGACAAACAGTATGTCACAATGCATGTAAAGCAGGTATATTACTGACAAACGGTATGTCACAATGATTGGAAATCGCATAGTTTTTAGAGTAGTCGTTAGTTTAAACATTTGATTTCCCATATTTACATCATTTAACATATATTATATACATGTTTTTTTTTGGATTAGGACGATAGTGAAAACTAATTAAATCCCTCTCCAGAAAGTAATCGTTGCTATGTACATGTACACGAATATCGCACACTGTACATGTACAACGAATATCGCACACTGTACATGTAGCACGAATATCGCACACTGTACATGTACACGAAGATCGCACAATGTAACATGTACACGAATACTCGCACACTGTACATGTAGACAAAGATAAGACTGAATGAATGTATAACCTGATTTTTAAGCCAGTATTGCTTGGAATGTTAAGTACCAGGCTGATCCAAAGGTTGTTTAAATGTAAGCGTTTGAAGGATGGAAAAGGTTTAATAAAAGTGAGTGTGCCGATACAAACTATAAAATCGAAAAAATAATCAAGTCTGATAAACATCGACGAATCATTTTACCA
>JASEVX010000005.1:2823284-3013349 GCA_031761405.1 Serripes groenlandicus
AAGTGTCGACCGGATCAGCCTTAGCATGCCCGCGCAGGCTACCCGGACCAGACACGTTTCATTCACCTGTGGATTTTTCATGTTTCAGGAATCACTCCTCTATCCTCCTATTCCCACTACGCCGGAACGATCTAGGTCGATACATTATTACGCAGATGTCTACACTGTTAGTCTTTTCGTGGAACGGCTCATTTGTTGTATAACCTTGTCTGACCTGACAGCACTTGGTTAAAAAAGTAGCAATGGTCTTTGTCCCGACATTATCCAACTTTAATGACTGAATCAAGACCCTTGTTGTGTCACTCAAAACAACCGTGATTGAGTACCAATAATACACGTTCTAAGGATACATACTTATTGATTGAAATACGCCCATATATCAAAACCGATTTTCTGACAGCAGGGATGTAGTCCTTCTTGTGCAACGATTATGTACAAGTACCAAACAGCTTCATCTATAACATTTAACCAGTCAAATATAGGATACTCCAATACCAATGATTCATAAAGATGAAACATGTGCGTGTTTACCCAAAGTAAAATATAAATAACGCATCTGTTGTGAGCGTGAACCAGAGGTTAGATAGTCCACCTCGAGAGTGAAGGACCAGGGTTTGATGGCGGTCGGGTCATAGTTTTAAATTAGTATAAGTGGCCTCCATGCTTTTACGAGTAATGCACTATGTGTCTGGTTACAACTTTGCAACGGTACTCGTTATTTACTGAGGAACCATAGAAACAGCAACTCGAAGAAACAACAACCTCTGAAATACACAAACAGTTTCGATAAAAACTGTTTGTCCGAGACCATGACTTTAAAAAATGTTTTATAAATATTGAACCTTAATTTTTCCTATTAATGATGAAAATTCTATATAAGCATCCCTACATTTCGATGGAATGGACAGTTCTTCGCCCAGAGAGTAGAGGCTGTAATAACTCAATTCTATTTCGGGTGATTTACCAGCCATGCTCCATTTATTTCATATGTCGTATGGGTGGAAATGGGTTCTAAAACCTTAGCCCTGTTGACGCCTTAACTAATATCAGCACAGAAGATTGTAACAGGGCTATTTTATACCCGTTCGGAGAGGGTTTTAACTCACAATTCTTGATATATATATGTGAAGAAGTGAAATAACTTATAGACCATGATTAGACGAATGTGCTTACCGATCTATGGTTACATTGTTGTTAACACATGCTAATTAGAGTTGTGTGTATAGTAGGATAACACATGCGTTTTACCCTCAAACAAATATACAGCAGTACGACCTTTAGAACATATTGTCAAAATGTGATAAATCTCCATAAATGGCGATGTGGACTATTAAATCGAGTTGAAACAATTGTCAAAAGAAGAAATTGCTCATATGAGCAATTTCTTCTTTTGACACAATGTTTTCAAAATTAGTCTGCTGCAGGAGTAATATGAAAGTACCTGTAGTGGTAAGGGTTACGTACTCGATACAGGGTAAGGAGTAAAACTTGCTCATTTTGAGTGTAGTTTTAGTATCAGTAATCTAGTTTATGTGATCACTTTCCGCCGCCTCTTAAGAAGATGATGTTTTCATTAAAATTCACGAAAATGAAAGATTCTCAATAGAGAGGGTTGATTTATAGGACTAAGCGAAATTGAGGAAAACAACACGGGATCGCATTGAAATGCCGATTTCACTTTTAAAATGAATAGACCTGATTTCCAGTCTAAATATAGTACGTCTATATCATGGATAATTAGTAAAACTTAACAAAATGTACTGATTTCAGAATTTGTCGGCAATATTTTCTTAGCATCTTTATACAATTGGCACATGAGAGTTGAACGATTTTTTTATTGTTATTGAAAAATATCAAAAATCACGTAGGAAATTCGTAAAGCATTTACATATTTTAATCCTTTTGTTGCTACAAAGCAGATTTCATGAGAGACAGCTCGTCACGTGCTGTCTCTCCTGAATTTCTGCATTGTTTGCCACTAAGGGTAGACATTTAATTTTACCAATTATACCGTTGGATGAAGGATGGAGTGATACAATTTGTTTCACTCATAGATGCAGATCGACTTTTGTTTAATTTGGCAGTGAAATGGTTATTATTAGCCAACTTTGTCAGGGAAGACACATATACATATCTTCCCTTTCGTCTGTCCGTTCATGAGTCTGTCTGTATGTGTATCCGTCACGCTGTGACACCTGTGTATGTGGACCCACGTATACTTGAACAGTTTTGGTATGCCTTAGATCAAGTCATGACTCACTATCCAAGCCAGGGGCGTAGCCTAGGGTATACAGAGTGGGTACGAAATTTGGTTAGGGGGGGAGGGGATTTTTCCCCCTCCTATATCGTCTTGTAGTGGACTTCTTGGACGCATTTCAGTAGCAAAAATATGGACTGATCTTAATGGTGAAATAAATTTATTTTTCTAGGATTTTTTTTTTTTAAATGTGTTGCATTTGTCATTTTTTCGTCCAAATCTATCAAGTCAGATCAGTTGTTTTATACTTACGCCTACCCCATGTCAAGTTTTTATTGCAGATTTTAACTTTTTAGAATTTGTAGTAAGGGAGACAATGTGTACGCAGCTGCGTATTTTGCGTACAGTCGAGCTATGCGCCTGCAAGCAATGCACCTATCCATGGATCGTACTACTGTACTATTGGATATAATATATTAAACTTTAAATAACGGTCCACATGTTATTTCAAATGTAACATTGTTGACAGACACGTGTATAACGCTGAATGACGCAGACGACTTTCAGATTCGGCAGCAACAGACGTTGACTAGTTTTCAGTTTTAGATGATAAACTCGTTCGCTCATATAGACATTTCTTGACCGCCTCTTGCAGCAGATTGCTATTTTTAAACATAGTGACAAAAGAAGAAATTGCACAAAACGTCGCAAGTTTTCACCTTTTGGCCCACAATGTTTTTCCACTTTTAGGCATAGTTATCCATTCAATTTAGAGACTTTCTATTTTTTGACAAAAGACTTTCAAATGTCGTCTTGCTGCAGAATTGTCGTATGGACAGACAGGGTTATACGTATTTAGATTTCTGTTATTTCCGGCAAATTTCTCCAATGATTTCATAAATAGCAAGCAGTGAATTGTTATTAGATCAAAGGGAGGGAGGAGGGGTCATAATAAGTGTATGGAAGATTTTTTGTAAGACACGATTAGGGTCTGGTTCACTGCATTTACAAACCATGAAGACCTTTGTGCGGACGATTGTTTAAAATGTCTCCTCTTCTGAAGAGACCCTGTAAGCGTTAACCCTAATATTAACACCCCTTTTTACCATTTATGTAGTCGTTCCGTAAAGGAGCAAGAGCCCTTTTACTTCTTGGCGGCTATAGTATATCACACTCATTTGTATTATAACAGGCTTGATTACATCTGACAATCTGATTACATCTACGTACAATGGTGACTCAGGTGCGTCCTTGCATACGCAGCCAGTCTCAGTGTCCAATTTTGGAGGGGGATCATTTGCTTATGCTCACAACTTTTTTTGATTCCCCCCTATATTTGTATGGAAAATTTTACATAAACGAAGAAGGAAAAATGCCTTAATTTGTCATAGAAATAAATTTTCAGTTAAATCTTTCTTAAACTGACAACAATTGCCCAGTTTTACCTCGGTATACTAAACACCAAATGCTGTTTATTATAATTGTTTATTATGAACTTCTATGGGCCGGCGGCCTTTAAACAAAATAAACTCATTTTCTTTGTCATTCGTTTTACAAAGGAGTAGAGTTTTTTTGGTATTTCTAGACTGGGAATACAGTCTAATCTGCTTATTTCTATAGGTAAACAATATAATTCATCCCTAACATAAGTTTTTGTGGAGACATGATCTAAGATAAAGAGTACAGCTTCAGATCGAACGTTAAAAGAAACACAGGGGTTGATCTGAATCTACACTGGTCCGCAATTCGCAATTCAGATTGGCTTTTCCGTGAGCATTTTTTGTTTCTGTTTCGCAATGTATCAATACGAAACAAAGATTACTTCTTACTGAGAGCTAGGGAATAACATTCTAAATTTGGGAAAGTATTGGTCACTGAGCCTAGAAATAGTTTGAACAATGAGCCGTCCCGATAGAAAACCAACAGTATGCATCTGCGCAATGTATCGACACCTGCGCAGACTGATCCCGGGGGCCGACACATTCCGTCTAAGGGGGGATTATAGGTATAGAGTAATGATTTTTGAATCACCGAAAATCCACAGGAGGCGAAACAATGTCTAATCGCGGGGTAAGCCTGCCGATGGCATGCTTAGGCACATCCGGGTCGACACTTTACGCAGAGTCCCAAAATGTTGGTTTTCTCGCGGAGACGGCTCACATTTCCATTTTGTGATACCTAATCAACTTTAGGGACTCATTCAAATCAACACTCGCCTCTATAATAACCTTAAACCTATCACATTACATATATTGTGAAGAATGTTTATACAACTTATGTATAATCAATTAAATACCTCATATTTGAACAATGAACTATTCTCTCGCGAAATGTGTCCTGGGGATCCCTCATTTCGATCTATGTCTCAATAAATTCGAACCCGGCACCTGTGGGACACGGGGCTTGTCTCACTCGATAATTAGAAAGTAGGATATAAGACATTTCTGGGTTGTTCCCAAAGTTGTAGTTTTTCATAAATTGCAAACTAACATGTATAAGCTTTCGTTAGTTTAATCCTTTCACCACTTGCAGACGCATTTTTACGGATCTAAATTTTGAAAACTTCGTGACAAAAGGAAAACGAAATTGCTCATAATGTTTTCCGCACTTTTCAATAATTATACTTCCATTGATATAGATTCGTTCATTAAACCTTTTAAAAGTCGTTTGCTCCAGTTTTAATGTATGTGATTAAAGGGGTCACACGTAGGGTTACACGTATAGCGTTTCGACTGGTGTGTGACGGGTAAGGGTACTTATATGGATAACGTATGCAGGTACTGGTGTATACATGTACTGGTATATACTGTAATGGGTATACATGTATCGGTATACATGTACCGGTATACATGTAATGGTATACATATGTACTGGTATACATATGTACTGGGTATACATATGTACTGGTATACATGTACTGGTAAACATATGGTACCGGTATTCATGTACTGGTATACATGTACTGGTATACATGTACTGGTATACATGTACCGGTATACATGTACCGGTATACCATGTACCGGTATACATTTACAGGTATAGGTGAGTACTGCTTATGTAGTCAGAGAAACCCCTTGTGTATCTATAACTGTTGAAAGTGGCATTAACTCTTCCCAACATACAACACATCTGCAGCAGACGACTTTGAAAACATGGAAACCTCTAAAAAGAGGTATAATTACTGAACAAAATTGAAAACATTGTGGTAAAAGGAGAAACTGTTTTCACCATTCCACCAAATCATCTTATTGAATCGCTTTTCCTAACTTAAATGAAACAAAATGAAATGTTGTTAAAATATAAGAGTTTGTTCACTTTTACTATTTTTTATTCTCAGATTGTTTTCGATTGTCTGCTGTAGATGCATTTAAAATCGTGTGTGTGACAGATAACATTAAACAGGGGAGAAGAAGAAGAAGAAGAAGAAGAAGAGAAGAAGAAGAAGAAAGAAGAAGAAGAAGAAGAAGAAGAAGAAGAAGAAGAAGAAGAAGAAGAAGAAGAAGAAGAAGAAGAAGAAGAAGAAGAAGAAGAAGAAAGAAGAAGAAGAAGAAGAAGAAGAAGAAGAAGAAGAATGAAAAGAAGTTAAAGACAGTAGAAGGAGAAAAGAAGAAGAAGAAAGAAGGAGAAAAGCAGAAGAAGAAGAAGAGAGAAGAAGGAAGAAGAAGAATTTACCTAGCTACAGTACAGTAGTGTTTATATGATTCACAAGAAAACTAAGTCACCGTGATCTTTAATATGATCAACTCTGGGCATCCAAATGAAAACGTACTTAGGACAATTATAACAAGAGTGGGTATACATATACATATACCCCTATGCAAAGGGGGCTACCATGGTTTTTACAGTTACGTTTGTATTGTGTCATAAACACACTAACAGTCATGTCATATTATATATGTACGTTTTACTTAATATTGACAGATATTTAAATCATATCTATGGTATTAGTCTCTATATGTATGCGCCCAGATAAGAAACATGTGGCACGATTAACACCAATGTAGTGTCTTTTTTTCTTTGTTACTATATATTATATAGAGAGGGGGATGGGGGGATTGGGGGGGAGTGGGGGGGGGGGGGGAGGGGGAGAGACAGAGAGCGAGAGACTGAGAAAAAGAGAGAAATAAAAATGAGAGATAGAAATAGAGTGTAAGAGAGAGAGAGGGTGAGAGAGAGAGAACAAACAGACATACGAAGAAGTAGAAGAAAGGTGTAAGAAGACGAACATCAGTAGGACGAAGAAGAAGAAGAAACAAGAAAGATGGATAAGACGTCGGAGAAGAAGAAGAAACAATAAAGATGGATAAGACGTCGGAGAAGAAGAAGAAACAATAAAGATGGATAAGACGTCGGAAGAAGAAGAAGAAGAAGAAGAAGAAGAAGAAGAAGAAGAAGAAGAAGAAGAAGAAGAAGAAGAAGAAGAAGAAGAAGAAGAAGAAGAAGAAGAAGAAGAAGAAGAAGAAGAAGAAGAAGAAGAAGAAGAAGAAGAAGAAGAAGAAGAAGAAGAAGAAGAAGAAGAAGAAGAAGAAGAAGAAGAAGAAGAAGAAGAAGAAGAAGAAACAATAAATATGGATAAGACGTCGGAGAAGAAGAAGAAATCACTTAACATCAGTATTTACCTTTCTTTATATATGATCCACAAAAAAGCCAAGTCATCAGTATAAAAATAGTTCCCTTGATATATTCCTTTATAATGTAATAAATATACTCAATCCAATCACATACTTTTCCACACACAACAACTCTAAATCCCCTCCGTTAAATGCACTACCACGTTCAGGTCCTCACTACTCGATGTATCTTATTACAATAATTAAATACAAACCCGCATGTTACAATCGGAGTTCGATTTTTTTCCAATATCGAACCCTATGAATAAATCTACTTTCCCAAACATCGAGTAACCGTTAATTGTTTGCCGCGCCGGAGATTTGGTATCGATAAAGGCTCTTTTGTTGAGAAAGGTGTAATTTCAAATATGTTTAAGTTTATTATAGTTGCGCTCAAATTTGACGGTTTTATTTCGCAGTGAAATTGACATTCACTTGACAGGAAGTGAGAAAATAGACTTTAGTTCGTTTAAAAAACAAATACATCCTTTAATATGATCGCGACTTTGATGTTCACTTAAGGCTCGAAAGTTCTTGTTTACGAGGAAACCTATTATCCGTTTACCTTATGTCTTTTTACAAACGGAATCCTGCTTTGAAATAATGTGAGGAAAGTGACAACATCTACACATATGGAAGTGCTATTTTGATAAAGAGTTGCATACTTAGTGGGTAAATAGGGTATTTTGCGTTTTCAGCGTTTTTTTCTTTAGGAACAATGATTTTAAAGTCGTCCGTGAAATAAAATGAAAATAAATAAACTTGAATCTCTGTTGACGTTCGATACGCATAGTCGTTAATAAATGGACCTGGATCATTTAAGCATTTTTATTTCATACTTGTAAGCTTTTATTATTCTTACGAGAATTATTTAACCGATCGACGTCCACAATGTTTTCAGTGTGCCAATTAGGTTCTTTACATGTACATCTTACCTTTTGATAACATTTCTGTGAGCGGTATATATTTTATGAAAGTTGTAATACAACATTTTTAACTGCATGCATTTAAACCTCTTACTTATTGAATGTATGACGGGGTGATAGGACTTTCATCTACAACAAAAGTTAAACCCACCAACTGATAGGCTATTGTACCAAGTTAAACCTGTCTGAAAGAGATAAGAAGTTTCTTTTAGTTTTTTTTGTATGGTGTGCTACGCCGTTTTCGCTAATGATTCAGTTATATCACGGTGTGTCCTGTGTAAGTTCCCTGTACGATTGGTGTATTATTCCTGACACCAGCGAGTCAGTCGGACTGCTGTCCATACAACCCTGATCGCCACGAACGGAAAGACATAAATTCCATTATTTAAGTATTTGGAATGACAAGGCCAGTAAAGCAGGTAGATTACTGACAAACGGTATGTCACAATACATGTAAAGCAGGTAGATTACTGACAAATTGTATGTAACAATACATGTAAAGCAGGTAGATTACTGACAAACGGTATGTCACAATACATGTAAAGCAGGTAGATTACTGACAAATGATATGTCACAATGCATGTAAAGCAGGTAGATTACCGACAAACGGTATGTCACAATGCATGTAAAGCAGGTGGATTACTGACAAACGATAATTAGCAATGCATGTAAAGCAGGTATATTACTGACAAACGGTATGTCACAATACATGTAAATCAGGTAGATATGTCACAATACATGTAAGGCAGGTATATTACTGACAAACATTATGTCACAATGCATGTAAAGCAGGTAGATTACTGACAAACGGTATGTCACAATGCATGTAAAGCAGGTAGATTACTGACAAATGGTATGTCACAATACATGTAAATCAGGTAGATTACTGACAAACGGTATGTCACAATGCATGTAAAGCAGGTAGATTACTGACAAACGGTATGTCACAATACATGTAAATCAGGTAGATTACTGACAAACGGTATGTCACAATGCATGTAAAGGGTTAACCCTTATCCTGCCTAAACATATCAACTGGAATGATCTCCCTTGATTACTAACAAGTTATCTCATAGTCTTAGAGTAGTCGTTAGTTTAAACATTTGATTTCCCATATTTACATCATTCAACATATATAATACATGTTTTTTTTGGATTGGGACGATAGTGCAAACTAATTAAACCCCTCTCCAGAAAGTAATCGTTGCTATGTACATGTACACGAATATCGCACACTGTACATGTACACGAATATCGCACACTGTACATGTACACGAATATCGCACACTGTACATATACACGAATATCGCACACTGTACATGTACACGAATATCGCACACTGTATATGTACACGAATATCGCACACTGTACATGTACACGAATATCGCACACTGTATATGTACACGAATATCGCACACTGTACATGTACACGAATATCGCACACTGTACATGTACACGAATATCGCACACTGTACATGTACACGAATATCGCACACTGTACATGTACACGAATATCGCACACTGTACATGTACACGAATATCGCACACTGTACATGTACCCGAATATCGCACACTGTACATGTACCCGAATATCGAACACTGTAAATGTACACGAATATCGCACACTGTACATGTACACGAATATCGCACACTGTATATGTACACGAATATCGCACACTGTACATGCACACGAATATCGCACACTGTACATGCACACGAATATCGCACACTGTATATGTACACGAATATCGCACACTGTACATGTACCCGAATATCGCACACTGTACATGTACCCGAATATCGCACACTGTACATGTACACGAATATCGCACACTGTATATGTACACGAATATCGCACAATGTACATGTAGACAAAGATAAGACTGAATGAATGTATAACCTGATTTTAGCCAGTATTGCTTGGAATGTTAAGTACCAGGCTGATCCAAAGGTTGTTTAAAGTAAGCGTTTGAAGATGGAAAAGGTTTGATAAAAGTGAGTGTGCCGACACGCTATAAATCGAAAAAAGAATCAAGTCTGATAACATCGACGAATCATTTTACCACAGTTTCGCCATTTACCGTTTAACCAGAAATAGCATACTCTGGAGTCACCGAATTTCGAAATATCGGAGAATGAATATAACATCTTTTAAATTGGAAGTACTTTTTATTTTAAATATACGAAAGCATTGCGGGAAAAGAAATGATTTTCAAAAATCGTTTGCTGTAATGTTTAAATATAATATCGTTTGTATAAAGGAATGGCTAAACGGTTCGGGCATATAACGGTCTTCTTTCGAATGGGTCTTACCCGGGTCTACGTCACGGAAATTATGATTCCGTCATTAAAATGGCGCTCATTATTATCGAGATTCATTTAAGGAAATATCCGAATCAGACCCGATTGGAAGCAAATGGCTACAGCCAGACACATGTCCAGTATTGTGTGATGTTAAACCTTAAATATTATTGTCTCTGCAATACCTGGACTAGAGTTCACAATACTATTTCTCCTGCGCATCAATTCATCGGTCGTTTTTTGTTTGTTTGTTTTATTGGGGGGTTTACGCCGCATTCAACATTATTTCACTTATATCACGGCGACAGTTCACTTGTGCATGATACCTGGGTAAACAAACCAGTACCAGGTTATGAAATGTGCCTTGCCCAAGGACCCCCGGTTTCAAATCCCCGACGCTAACCACTCGACCGCGTCGGATTACTCTCAGCGGTCGTACCTGTATCATCAGCGCAAAGGCGGGAAGCAACTTCAGCTATTTCTTAGTATACGTCATCAGTGAACCAATCAGTGGCTCGGACTGATGAAGTGAAGCCTATCTAAAAGACTGCTGAACTGATTTCTAGGATATACTAATTTAGAGTGTTAACAATACAACACACTTTATTTGTACATAAAGGCCACCCGCCCATCATACACTTATTACATAAATACATGCCAACGTATAAACTGAGTTGTCATATTTATAATACATAGTGGTAGAACTATTTAGAGCAGTAGATTTAAACTGCACGGATGATATTTACATAACCTCAAAAAACATTGTATGATATAACCCCGTTTGTAATTTATTACATTCTATCTGATCAACTAGTTTAAAACTGTAACGAATATGCAAATTAGCATCACCGGTTCGAAGTGATGGTCTTAGGGTTAGATATATAAGGCAAGTGGACCCCTTCAGGGTTGAGTATACTTTTCGCTGAAGGGATCTTCTGCGTCTTTAGCCCGGCACGTTACATTGATGGCAGCGGTGGGATAAAGACAACTGCCATATGGCAGTTGCCTTACCCATGGGTTTCCCAGGCCAAGACTCGGGACGAGTCTTCTCGGAGTGGGAAGTATTGTAACGAATATGCAAATTAGCATCACCGGTTCGAAGTGATGGTCTTAGGGTTAGATATATAAGGCAAGTGGACCCCTTCAGGGTTGAGTATACTTTTCGCTGAAGGGATCTTCTGCGTCTTTAGCCCGGCACGTTACAAAACTATCACTTTTTAAAGAGAAAAACATATAAGAGGAGGAAAAGGGTATGCTAAGAGATTGTATTGACAGCTGAAAACATTGTAGAAAAGGGAGGAATCACTGTTAGTATTTACTTATGTATACAACGGTTTTTTAATTAAATTTCTGTCTTTCGCAGACATGTTTACCCTTTCCCATATACAGACGCATTTTGGTGCCTCTGCAGCTGACGACTTTTGATAACATTGTTAAAAAAAGGAAAATAGATCAGAATGAGCCATTTCTCCTTTTGCCACAATGTTTTCACCGGAAATTTACTTTTATTTACAGTGAGTTTTCAAATTGTTGCTGTAGATATGCTGTATGTGGGAAAAGTCGTATTTGTCCGGGGAAAGTGTTGTGTAACATTGAAATCTACATACAGGGATAGACAAGGAGAGATGAGTTGAGCCTCGTTTATTATCCCTCCATGTCAATAGCCGTACAAACACCGGGATGACAATATTCAAACAGATAGTGTTGACATTTCCAACTTGACTAGTGGGCTAATAGTGTTTACACTGTGTACATTCACCCTGTCACATATTCAATTAATAAGCAGAGGATTTCTAAGAAGAACGATTGAACAATCTTAATAAATAAAGGCATGATTTCTGCAACGGCGTGGAAAAAGGATTTATTGTTCATTTTGAGCAAATGCTCCTTTTGTCTGAATGTTTTCAAAAAGGCGTCTGCTGCAGACGGTAAACCATAGTACTACTCCCTCTTAGTAATCCAGCCGTCCATCTTAACCCTTCCCCTCATATAGATGCTTTCTGAAGCCTCTGCAGCAGACGGCTTTTTGAAAACATAGTGACAAAAGAAGAAATTGCTCAAAACGAGCAATTTCTCCTTTTGCCACAATGTTTTCCACTTTTAGTCATAGGTTATCCATTCAATTAAAGAGATTTTCTATGTTTTGACCAAATATGTTCAAAGTCGTCTGCTGCAGAATTGTCGTATGAGGAGAAGGGTTAAACCCTTATCATGTTGTATGCAACTTCAAAATATATTTGATTTCGGTTTAACGCCGTTTTCAACGATTTTTCAGTCATATCACGGCGGCCAGTGCACTCACCATCGTGTTTCCTGGCCTCCTCGCACCAGTATTCTAATACAACAGTTTTTCCAAGCAACGGGCTGCTTTTCCACATAGGCCGTAAGCCCATTGGTGGAACACGAATAACACTTGTCATATTTTAACTGTCGTCAAACGTCGGAAAGAATGCTGTCCTAGTTGGGGTTCGAACTAGGAATTTGGCGGGATAAGGGTTACATTTCTAATTAATTCATAAGATATTTTTGCTCTATGCTAAAACACAATAATAAACATCGTTGGATATTTGCCAGGCGATATAAACCAAACTGCACGGACCGATGGACTTATCATGATATGTGTTGTTTTCAAGGTAGTCCTTTCATTTTATACCAACAGTGTTTAAGGGCCGCTTTCAGCAATTTGGGGTCTCATGCGTAAAGAGAAGACACAGACGAGCCTGTGCATCCACACAGTATCACTAGCGTATTCACCGTCCGAATACACGTTAACAGACATTCATGCTGCTTTAGACGAAAAACTGGAAACATAGCCCCAGTAGTTGTTTACCAGAATGTCTCATACGACAATTCTGCAGCAGACGACTTTGAACATATTTTGTCAAATAATGAAAAATCTCTATAATTGAATGGATAACCTATGACTAAAAGTGGAAAACATTGTGACAAAAGGAGAAATTGCACGTTTTGTCCAATTTCTTCTTTTGTTACTATGTTTTCAAAAATCCGTCTGCTGCAGAGGCGTCAGAAAGCGTCTATATGAGGGAAAGGGTTAAATAATATTTAGCAATGTCAAAACGGAGTGTCATTAAGACCCCTAATCGATCGACGAGAATCATTTCAATAAGCCATAAAAAGAACACCAACCATTTCAGTAAAAAAGCAATTGGTGCTTTTCATACGCTGTGATAATTTCGTACAGTAAATAGTTATGCTAGGTGATCCGGAATAACGTGTTCAATATTGTCTATATATTATATACTCAATGATAAAATATAGAGATTTCCCAACTTGAGAAAACCTATAACATCCTTTTTGTCTACTGAGCAATATCGCCTAGTGTGCGATATAGCTCACTAGCCGGATTTTCGGAACTACTTTTTTTAATCTCTAATTTTTTAATTTTCTTAAATTTAAAAGTAATTAAATAAAAATAATAAAAAAAATAAGCATTAAAATAATCATTAAAATTAAAAAAAAAAAATCTACTATAAAATATTACTAAAAGAAATAAAAATAAAATAAAAAAAATAAAAATAAATTATCGCCGAGTATATAATATATAGTTTAATAAACATTGTTTTCATGATTTGGGATTTAAATGACTCATCAGCAGGCGACGTTTGAAAACATTGAGGCAGAAGGGGGAGAAATTGATCATATAATACGCAATTTCCCCTTTTTGAAACAATGATTACAACTCTATTCAATAAACTTTCATTTATATAGATGTTTCAAAACCGTCTGTACCAGATTTCTTGCATGTGGGGAAAGGGTTAAGAGCCGTCTATTTTGACGGGGAAACAATGTTACTTATCTAAATTTAAATTTGTAAGTTTATCTATAATATTGAAAGCCAGTTGAAAAGAACGCTTTGAAAACGAAAATATTTCATAATGAGACACGACTCTTTATCCGCAATGGTTACAAAGGTCATCTGGTGCGGAGGTGTCACATGCCTTCATATTGATGGGAAATGCATGGCGAGAGGTTGATGACTAAAGGAAGGAAGAAAGGGAATCGAGATTAGAGTACACGAATATGTTGTCTGATTTTGGTCTTCCTTGTATTGATTGATGGTGGTTAAACGCCGTTTTCAACAATTGTTCAGTCGTTGATTGAATGAATGGGGTTTTACGCCGTTTTTAACAATTTTTCAGTCATACCACGGCGGCCAGTTCACCTACTATTGTATTTCCTGGGTTTCTCACACCAGTACTCCACACAACAATCTTCCCAAGCAACTGGCTGCTGATCCACATAGACTGAGCCCATTGGTGGAAGACGAATGACGCATGTCGCATTGACTTTTGTCAATCGTCGGAAAGAAAGTTGGCCGAGCTGTTCATTCGTACGGCGGCGGCCAGTTCACCTACCCATGTAGTTCCTGGCTTTCGCACGCTAGTAATTCGCACAACGTTCTTATCAAGCAACTGGTTGATTTGTGGAAGGCGAATGACGCTTGTCAAACGTCCGAAAGAATGTTGACCGAGCTGGGGTTCGAACTCACAACCGCTGACAGCCCGCGTCGTTACCGACTATGCTACTGGGGCTAGGCGAGCCACAATGTAAGAAAATGTTGTGTTATGTTCTGCATTTAAGAAGACCAGGCTCCAATTCCACCAACATTACTTAGTGCTAAGTAATACTTAAATACTTAAACGCATATTTCATCATTTTTGTTTCACTAATAAAAATGGCAAACAATTTCATTTCTTAAAAAGAATTATTTGTCAGCAAGGTCACTATTTATTTCCATTTAGTCATATACTTAAATTTATTTCACAATTCATGTATAACAAAATATATGTGAAACAAAAATCATGAATTATGCCTTTAAGTATTTAAGTACTACTTAGCACTAAGTAATGTTGGTGGAATTGGACCCTGATTGCTATGCACACGACAGTATTAGGTTATATATTAGTTTACATAAATTATTTCTTAATTATGGAAACTATTTACTTATTCAGTTTTATAAATAAGTGTGTCGCCAGTGAGGTATAAGAGTATTACAACACTTTTCCGCATAAAACAAATCTGCAGAAGACGACTTTAAAAACATACTGGCAAAATATAAACAATCCCTGTAAATGAAAGTATATAATTGAAAAGTGTTGAAAACATTGTGGCAAACAGATGCCAGTGAATTTTTCATTATGAGCAAGCTGTCCTTTTGCCATGATATTTTCAAAAGAGGAGTCAGATAGCGCCTGTATGTGGGCAAGTATTACAAAGAAGCGAAATGTGCATGTGTTTCGTTTATAGGTCGGCGCACTGTCACCAATTGACATCCAATATTTACAATTTATATATCATCCCAAAGGATAATCAAACTCTTGACTCTTCACTGTTTATTTTGCGGTCGTCACTTCAATAGTATGGCTCGACATATTGTTAGGGTTGAACCGCGTCTGCCGCGGACGATTTCGCAATAAATATATACAGGGGGCGTAGCTTTGCAATATGTAGGCCGTCTCGTGAGAAAATCAACAGTGTGGACTCTGCGTAAAGTATCGACCCGGATCAGCCTAAGCATGCCACACAGGCCTACCCGAATAGACACTTTTCGCCTCCTGTGGATTTTCTGTTTCAGGAATAAATACTCTATACATCTATCCCCCTAAGACGGAATGTGTCGGCCGGATCAGTCTGCGCGGACAGCGCAGGCTGATCTGGTCGATACATTACGCAGATGTCTATCACCGCAGCTGCATTTTGAGAAAACACGTGTAGGCACGTGCCTACAGTGTCTAAAGGGAGCTACGCCCCTGACATACATGTCTGTGTAACTTACAGGCGGACAGTGAGACTCCGTATGCACAGACTAACCATCGTTTTCCCTGTATACAGATGCAGTAAGACCCTAAATCACACGACGTCGCTTATATAATAACCGTGACATATTAATAATTTGAAATGAGCCGTCCCGCGAGAAAACTAACGTTATGGCCTCTGCGTTATGTATCGAACAAAATCAGCCTGCGCAGTCCGCGCAGACTGATCCAGGCCGACACATTCCGTCTCAGGGGGATAGAGGTATAGAGAAATGATTCATGAAACAGAAAATCCACAGGAGGCGAAAATTGTCTATCCGGGTAAGCCTGTGCGGCATGCTAAGGCTGATCCGAGTCGGTATTTTACGCAGAGTCCACAATGCTGGTTTTCTCGCGGAACGGCTCAAATAAAGGCTTTCCCTTATTGGCGCTCAGGTTAAATGAACCGGTAGTACTGGTATCTTACCAAGGAAACATCTCGGTATGATTGCAAACTTGCTGAAAGCGGCGTAAAAAACTATTCTAACAAACAAATTACATGACAAAAATCAAGGAGGAACAAACCAGTATCGTGATTTTAGATACGGGTTAACTAATTAGGATAAGGGTTGCGATAACAAAGAGTCTTTGAAGATCGGAGGGTTAACGAACCCTGGCAGTACTCCGTTAATTACATATTTATTACGTACTGGTCTCGGCCTTAAAATACTTCAAGTAGTACTCTCTCACTCGGGATTGTAAACAACTAACGATACTACAACTCAATTGGGTTGTTTATTTGTAGGAACTTCATCGCATGCAAAATGGGCTTTCGGCGAGTTGTCTATTGTGTAGTTTAAGATCAACACATAGCCTCTTGCAGGCTGGTCAGAATGACGATTCTCTAGTTAACGATTCTTCATCGATCCATTGATTGGATCGAGAGCGGTGCGTATCTTTCAAAGATTGATCTGGACCTTAACTGTTCGTAAATGGCTGAATGGCGATTTTCCTGCGTCGGGACATCACTCAAATGTCGTCAGTGGTTTAATTGGTTTCCAATGCCGCTTTTAATAGTATTGGTGGTATAGCAGGACTGTGGATTTTCTGTTTCAGGAATAGCTACTCTATCCCCCTAAGACGGAATGTGTCGGCCGGATCAGTCTGCGCGGACAGCGCAGGCTGATCTGGTCGATACATTACGCAGATGTCTATCGCCGCAGCTGCATTTTGGACTCTGCGTAAAGTATCGACCCGGATCAGCCTAAGCATACCGCGCAGCCATACCCGGATAGACACGTTTCGCCTCCTGTGGATTTTCTGTTTCAGGAATAACTACTCTATACATCTATCCCCCTAAGACGGAATGTGTCGGCCGGATCAGTCTGCGCGGACAGCGCAGGCTGATCTGGTCGATACATTACGCAGATGTCTATCGCCGCAGCTGCATTTTGAGGACTTTCAACTCTACGTCATTACCCAAAACTGTTAGGGTAACATATCCAGACAACGTCCCTCGATCCGGCCATTGTGGGACACTCTAAAATTATTCACTGAAAGGTTTAACGTCTATTACCATGTGGGCCAGGGAATGATGATACATGTAGGTACATTTTGGCTTTTCTGAACTGTGTAGGTTCAGATTAACTTGTCCTTATGTTCAATTTAATCAAAAGCTACACACGTTGTCATTACCTTCTAACAAGATTGACGAAGTAAACTGTGAACAGTGTATATCTTGATCATACTGTGCGGACGCTATGGCTTATCTGGATCTATAATGTTCACACAAAAACAACTTGTACCCTCGTTTACGCTCGGGCTAATTTAACCTCTATCCTGCTATATTTCTAGAAACCATTTTGACAAAAATGTGCATTTTCATTACATAACCTTTGCTGCATACTGATACGGGATGAGAGAACCAAGTAGATCAAGATGCGACCGTGTGAATGTGCGGGCTATTCTTGGTCTGTAGTGTTTGCATTATAAGGTTAAAGTCGTGCATAGCATGATACGCACGTGTTGTTTAAGGATGAACATAAAACAAAAGGGTTAAAACCAAGGTTGATCCGATTGTAATCAATATCCTGGGAAGTCTGTTTTTACCCACCCTTCACGAGTAAAGTACGTTTGAGTGATTGGAGTTTAACGCCGTTTCAACAATTGTTCAGTCATATCACGGTCCAGTTCACCTACTATTGTATTTCCTGGCTTTCTAACATCAGTATTGCACACAACTTTCTCTCCAAGCAACTGGCTGCTTTTCCACATTGACTGTAAGCCCATTGGTGGAAGACGAATAATGCTTGTCACAGTGACTTTTGTCAAACGTCGGAAAGATTGTTGGCCGAATTTTGGGTTTGAACTCACAACCCCTGGATCTCAGTATGTACGTATGAGTACAAGGGTTAAAATTAATGCCATCACCTGCCCTTCAATCGTTACCTTAACTGGATCATAAATCTGACAGACTAAACAAGTGGATTCGCTATCATCCAATATTATTATAATCATACATTATTTCAAAAAGCTGTTATAACAATACTTAACCAGCACTAAGACCATTCTTCGTAAACGTATCGTATCGTTTTGTCCACCATTTAAAATTTCTATCAAAATCGCCGAGCCCCGGAGGCTCAGTTAGTAGCGATGCGGGCTGTCAATCCAGGAGTTGAAAGTTCGAATCCCGGCTCGGCCAACTTTCTTTCCGACGATTGACAAGTCAATGCGACATGCGTCATTCGTCTTCCACCAATGGGCTAAATCTATGTGGAAAAGCAGCCAGTTGCTTGTTGTGTGGAGTATTGGTGTGAGAAAACCAGAAAATGCATGAGTAGGTGAACTGGCCGCCGTGATATAACTGAGAAATTGTTAAAAACGGCGTTAAACCCCAATCAATCAATCTATCAAAATCGAATTATTTGCAAATTGTCAACAAGAGTGTTCAAAAGAAACGGTCATAAGACGCCCCCAAAACAAACAGATGCGTCAAAGGTCGTCTTCGCGTGGGAAATGGTTAAACTAAATGTAAATAAGCAATGCCATGCTAAAAAAAAAATTATCATTTGGAGGTTTTACTGTCAACGACGACTTCTTAACCGATATATAATAATACTTAATATATACATGCATCGTCTTGTAAGCTGTTGTCATAACCAGTCTCTAAAATATAAGGACATCTTTGAGCAATTTCTCCTTTGGCCACGACGTTTTCAACTTTATTTAACAATAAAACTATCTTTTATGGAGATTTTTCCGGTTTTTGTCACTATATTTTCAAAGTCGTCTGCAGACCATGTGTTGTATGTTGGAAAAGGTTAAGGCTTCACACTGGCCGGGATCACTTAAGTATCTCGTTAATCATTTATAGAATATTTACAATAAGACGGAATACGAAATGATTGTTTACAAGACGTTAGCGATCGCACGAGAGACTTTAAAGTTGGTTCTGTTGTAATATTGGAACCTGTTGATGAGAGGCACACAGACATAATCTAGTCTCTTTTCTAGTACAAGGTCTCTCAGGGGACGGCTTGCTCGATCAGTATCAATTCTGACTTACACATGAGGTTCTTTACCCGATTCCCACATACAATGAATCTGCATCAGATGACTCTGATAACATCAAGGCACGAGTATAAAATAAATGTGATATCATTTGGAAACATTGTGCCAAAGCGTTTTCAAATTCTGTTGGAGATTCCTCTTAAAGTTGGGAATGAATATAATCAAATTAAAAAAGTGTTTTGGTTCTTTTAATATGTGTTAACTCTTCTCTCCCTTCGGAAACATCAAGGCAAACATATTAATGACAGTATACTAATGGAATACAGATGAAAAAAGGGAGACTTAAAGGAGAAAGTGTTCATTATGAGAAAAATATGTTTTGCCACACTGTTTACAAATGTCGTCTTTTGAAGAATATATAATGTATATGTGAAAGAGTTCCAATATTGCGTGATGTGTCTTGTGAGTTGGTGTAACGCATGTGTACTTTCAGCAGTGATGGCCGACTAGATATTAGTAAGAGGAGAGCCAAATGAGTAATTCCCGTTATAATATATAATCTCTTCACAGGTCCAAAGTATTTTTTTTTCTTCACCACAATATTCTGAAGCCTAGTTCAAGCGGTAGCGACGCTGTCTGTGAACACAAGCTCGGCCAACATTCTTTATGTAAGTCATTCCTTTTTCCTCCGCCAACTTTCTTTCCGACGATTGAGAAAAGTCAATGCGACATGCGTCATTCGTCTCCCACCTACGGGCTAAGTCTATGCGGAAAAGCAGCCAGTTGCTTTGGAAGATTGTTGTGTGGAGTACTGGTGTGAGAAAACCAGGAAATGCATGTGTAGGTGAACTGGCCGCCTTGTATAACTGAGAAATTGTTAAAAACGGCGTTAAACCCCAATCAATCAATCCTTTTTCCACCAATGGGTTAACAGTCCATGTTGAAAAGCAGCCAGCTGCTTGGAAAGGCTATTGAATAGAGTTCCGTTTTTAAAAGGCCAGGAAACACATGGGTAGATGAACTGGACGCCGTGATATGACTGGAAAATTCTTGAAAACGTAGTTAATAAATAAATCAATCAATTCACGCACGCTTATATTATCTAACAACACACGGTGACTGGGCATTGCAAGGTCCTAAAATAAACTTCTAGCGCTAAATGGGTAGATGGGGTTCGTTTAAAAGAATGGCAGCACATTGGTAGGTAAACTGGCCGCCGTGATGTGGCTGGACAATTGTTGGAAACAGCGTTAAACCCCGAATTGCTTTCAAAAAATGTTCAGTTATATCACGTTGTTTCCTGGTTAAGTTACCAGTACTACTGGTCCATTTATCCGGACAACAGCGAGACAGTCGGTATGCTAACCTCACACTTCTGAGCACCAAGGAGGGAACGTTAATACTACCAAGGATTGAACCCGCGACCTCCAACACTCGAGGTTGACACTCTTACCACTACACTATCAAGGCGTCGAATGGAAGAAGAAATGGATAAGCTAACCGATATAATGCTTGGATGAAATAACAATACACGTAACCTTCATTAAAGGCATGTCCTTTCCTTTATTCATAACTAAATTATAATATCGTAAATAAACAAATCGTAAATAAACAAATGCTAAATAAACATTAATTCAATTATGTATACATCAGATCCCTTTCCTTTATTCATAACTAAATTAAAACATCGTAAATTAACTAATTCAAAGTAACATTACGTTAATTTAACATCAGATTAGTTAAACGTCATAGGTGTGACATTACATTTGGAAGACCAGATTAACCATTTCCCACATACAACTCATCTACATCAGACGACTTTGGACACAACTATGCAAAAAGAGGGCCCTGTATCGCTTATTTGACTTATGTCAACTAATCACATTTACCAAATCAGAATTGAGCCTTTTATAATGCCACCATCACAAAAAAGCATAATAGCTTGAACACATTTGGTAAAGGGTCGCTCAAGGAACATCAGCTATGCCGATTCAGAAAAGAAGATTTTTTAAAATTATGGCATTTTTCTCCCTTTCTGATGCCACAGCGACCAGTTCTGTAAAGAATGTATATCTTTGAACAATTTTGAAAGAGGATCCCCAAAAGTAACATTCCTATTAATTTTGGCTGAAATTGATATGAAAGCATATATTAATTTAGTTCCTCTTTTTTGTATAAAGTTTTTATTATGAATAACATTACGTTTGCAGTAAAATCCTCATCTGAATGAACATTTAGATAAATGTGAACTATGATAAGGTATTTTGTCTCTCTCTATCAACTTGCAAAGAAATATTTTTATGGCTCAGATGTCTCATGATTTTGGCTCAGATGTCTCCAAAATGGCTCGAGCATTGGCTCCAACATTTTTTGAGCCAGGGCCGGCCCTGATACAACAAATGTGCAGCAGAAGACTTTATAAACGTCTACACTAAAATCTCTTATAAATGAAAATATCGTGGTAAAAGAAGATATCGCTCATTATTGTCTTCAAAATTCATCTATTGTTATTGTGTGAAAAATGTGGAAAGGGTTAAATAAGAATTTTGTGGCAGGTTCTGTCAAACTTCCAGACATCTACGGTCATCTATATCAAGGAAAAGGTTAAACCATTTCCAATCATGGAGAAAAAATTTAATAAAACAAACAAATATTTTGGTTGCCATGGAAACCAGAATTCAGAATATATCACAACAATTTGAAGGAATTTTGGTGAGAACATTGAGAGTATGCTTGCTGTGGAGTTTTATCCCAATTGACCCACTGGTTACGAAGGAGAATGTTGACACACTGACAACCCACGCCAGCCAAAAGGGCAGTCACATTGAGCAATTTGTGCTCAGACAGCTTAAAATTAAAGAATTTAAATAATTCAAATCAGTACAAGCATAATTCTTATTTAAAGACATTACAAAACAACATTACAAAATATCATTGGAAAAGAAGACTTTGTTGAAATTGTGTTTTATACCTTTTCAACATAGTTTTGTAAACAAATTGAACAGTAGCGACCTCAACAATACAACAGGGCTACAAAAGGTAAATTTAAATTATTTGTTATTATTTTGAAATTGGACAAGTGCTTTTAGGAGAAGTCCTTAAAATATTTTTTTCTATTTCTAACTCAGGTGACCATCTTGTGCAACAAAGCAGAACTATTTGAACAATTTTGATAGAGGGTAGGCACCTAGGGAATATTCCTGTGAAACTATTTTGAAATCTGACCATTAGTTTCATTAGAAGATGGTCGGCAAGATATTATAGGAGAGTGAGAAATCATTACAGCTCACTTTTTGATCAGGTGAAGATCATTCAGAGCTCATTATAATGGTCCCTTTGCATGTCCTGCAATCCTTATTAGAACTTAAAACCCTATATTGTGGGTAAAAAGAGATCTGGTTCAGACCAGTTTACCCCTCCTTATCATAGGCCAAGTGATCCCTTTCCAACATACAACAAATCTGTAGTAGCAGATGACATTAAAATTGTCTACACAAAAACAATGAAATAACGTATAATTAGTGAAAACAGTTGAAATCATTGTGACAAAAGAAATTACACATCATGAGCAATTTTCAATCTCTTGCCCCGATGTTTTCAAACAAGATGGCCATGAGGCCCTGGAATCGCTCACCTGCGAATGGGCTATTTAAAACAAAACTCTTTCATTACCAATGGCAATATCATCAAGATAAACTTTCTGACAAAAATGTGGCTTCCAGAGTGTTAACAAGATTTGCCTTCAATTTGGCCTAGTGACCTAGTTTTTGACCCGACATGACCTATATTCGAACTTGGCCTAGATATCACTAAGACAAACATTCTGACAAAGTTTCAACATGCTCAAGCCAAAAATGCGGCTTCTAGAGTGTTAACAAGATTGTCCTTCAATTTGGCCTAGTTTTTGACCCGACATGACCTATATTCGAACTTGGCCTAGATATCACTAAGACAAACATTCTGACAAAGTTTCAACATGCTCAAGCCAAAAATGCGGCTTCTAGAGTGTTAACAAGATTTGGCTTCAATTTGGCCTAGTGACCTAGTTTTTGACCCGACATGACCCAGTTTCGAACTTGGCCTAGATTTCATTGAGATATATGTTCTGATAAACTTTCATGAAGATTGGATGCAAAATGTTGCCTCTAGAGTGTTAACAAGCAAATGTTGACGACGGACGACGAACGACGGACAAAAGGCGATCACAAAAACTCACCTTGAGCACTTTGTGCTCTGGTGAGCTAAAAATGTCTGCGTCAGAAGTTAAGAAAGTGTTACTCCATGATCGTTTTCCTCTTTTTTGTATGCCGGACAGGACCTGGACTAGGCCATTGCTCCATTGGACAGCCATCTCCATAGTCCTCTTCCTCCATAACAGAATTTGCAACGGCAGATACGGATCCATCACTCAAATCACCAACATTACTTGTCCTTGATGCGGGATTGTACCCTGAAGGCCTATTACTTCTTCTCAGACTATTCGTCATTTGACTTCCTCTTGGGCTGTTTGTCATTTGAGCAGATTTTCCATCAACCCTTCTGACCTGTGTATAAGTGCCTTCAACTATTTGATCTTGTGAACTAAATGATTTTTCTCTTTGTGTTTTCCTTCTATTTACCGGTTTTTCTCTAGCATCCCGATTGTTGTCACCTTTCTCCATTGTTTGTCGAACTGTCACAGGAGTTTTACCTCTGGGATGATTATCCTCCATTAAAATAGCTGGTCTATCTCGTTGTGTATTTCTACTCATGGCATTAAAGAATTGTTGATTCTTCAGATGAGGCTTTTCATGCATGTCACCCAGATTTTCACTCGATGAGACACTCTCAGTTTCTTCAATATTGGTTTCACTGGGTGCATGATGTATACCCTCAGGTATATGTGTACTGCAATTAGACAAGTCTCGAACATCTTCTGTAGAAACTGTCTCCAAGGCTTTCAACCGGGAATTCATTGCTAGGATCACCAAGTTGATCTACAAAAGATAAGTTATTAAAAATCCAAGTTGATAACATTTTGAATTACATGTATTGGGTAAGCAGTTATTGGGTAATCGGTGTTTCTGCAATTTCATTGCTTACCTGAAATTCCATTTTGTGATTCAAATGACATTATTTCAAATTAGACTAGTAGTAACAGAGAATCAAGAGGGCCATGGTGGTCCTGAGTATTGTCTTGTTTTTAACAAGTTAAAACTAGAACTGTGAGTGAACTCACAAAGATACCCCCTGTTGCGCTTACAAGACATATGGACAGACAGACGGACAAATATATTTCCGACCGGGATAATCTTACTTCATGCACATCCTCAGGTTGTGTACTGCAACTGTGTAAAGTTTCATCAGAATCGGTCCAGCCGTTAAAGAGGAGTTGCGCTTACAAGACATATGGACAGACAGACAGACAGACGGACGGACAGACAGGGTGATTCCTATATACCCCCCCAAAACTTGTTTGTGGGGGGCATAATTACTTGAGGAAATTGATAGTTCATCAAAGAAATGTTTATAATTTATATACAGGTTAGTTTTTCACCCAAGTTTGAAAGCCCTAGCACAAATCCTTATTGAGAAAAAGGAAATCTTCAAAACTTTTAATATTGAGCTAAATGCAAATGTTTAACGCCTCGGCCAGTCCGCAAGAAAAGCAACAAGATAGCCTCACTCTCAGCAAGATAAACAAGAGGCCCAAGAGGGCCAGTATCGCTCCACTGCCATTAGGCAAAAATTAAATCTCCAAACAGCCCCACCCCCCTGGTGGCCATGTTTTTTTTACCAATCACCATGGCTTGAAGGAATCTCATAGATTGTCACCCAAGGAATGTTTCTTCAAAATTATTTGAAAATTGGCCCGACACTTTTGGAGGAGAGGATATTTTAAGTTTCACTAAAGCCATATAAAGCAAAATAGCTCCACCCCCTGGTAGCCATATTTTTCAACCAATCAACATGGCTTGAAGGAATTTGATAGAGGGTCAGCCTATGAACATTTCTACAAAATTATTTGAATATCAGCCAGACACTTTCGGAGAAGAAGATTTTTTAAGTTTTCTCTTTAGCTGTTTAAATTAAAATAGCCCCGCCCTCTTGCAGCCATGTTTTTTTACCAATCAACATGGCTTGAAGGAATCTGATAGAGGGTCAGCCAAGGAACATCTCTACAAAATTATTTGAAAATCGGCTGAACACTTTTGGAGAAGAATTTAAGTTTTCACTATAGCTATATAAGGCAAAATAGCCCCGCCCCCTGGCGGCCATGTTTATTCGCCCAATCAACATTTCTTGAAGGAATCTAATAAAGGGTCACCCAAGGAACATTTCTACAAAATTATTTGAAAATCGGCCTGACACTTTTGGAGAAGAAGATTTTTTAAGTTTTCACTATTTTTTTCTTTTGGTTGCCATGGAAACCAGAATTTTGGATGGATAACAAAACAAGAGGGCCATGATGGCCCTGGATCGCTCACCTTAATTATACAATGTACTGCAATGCAAAACACATCAAGACAATTATTCTGAATGCAACCTCCACAGTGTTAACAATACTTTCCTTCATTTGGCCTAGTGATCTATATTTTTTACCTGATATGACCCATATTCCAACATGGACTAGATATCATCAAGACAACATTCTGACTAAGTTTCAACTTGCTCAAAGTAAAAATGCAGCCTCCGGAGTTTGAACAATATTTTCCTTTATTGACCTAGTTTCTGATCCAATATGACCCATATTTGAACTTGACCTAGATATAATTCAGACAAACATTCTGACCAAATTTCAAGCTGCTGAAGCAAACAATGCGGCATCCAAAGTGTTCACAAGATTTTCCTTCAATTTGATCTAGTGACCTAGTTTTTGATCCAGCATGACCCATATTCAAACTTGGCCTACATATCATCAAGAAAAACATTCTGATAAAGTTTTATCATGCTGAAATTAAAAATGCAGTATCCAGAGTGTTAACATGATTACCCTTCAATTTGGTCTAGTGACCTAGTTTTTAACCCGGCATGACCCATATCCGAACTTGGCCTAGATATCATTTATACAAACATTCTGACCAAATTTCAAATTGCTGAAGCAAAAAATGCAGCTTTTACAGAGTTAACAAGATTTTCCCTCAATTTGGCCTAGTGACCTAGTTTCTGATCCAATATGACCCATATTTGAACTTGAACTAGATATCTTTAAGACAAACATTCTGACAAAATTTCAAGCTGCTGAAGCAATCCAAAGTGTAAAAAAGATTTTCTTTCAATTTGGGCTAGTGACCTAGTTTTTGACCCGACATGACCCATATTCGAACTTGGCCTAGATATCATTCAGCTCAATATTCTGAACAAATTTCGAGCCGCTGAAGCAAAACAGAGTTAACAAGATTTTCCCTCAATTTGGCCTGGTGACCTATTTTCTGACCCAATATGACCCATATTTGAACTTGACCTAGATATATTTAAGACAAACATTCTGACCAAATTTCAAGCTGCTGCATCAAAAGTGTTAACAAGATTTTCTTTCAATTTGACCTAGTGACCTAGTTTTTGACCCGGCATAACCCATATTCGAACTTGACCTAGATATTTTTAAGACAAACATTTTGACAAAATTTCAAACTGCTGAAGCAAAAATTGCGGCCTCTGGAGTGTTAACAAGACTTTCCTTCAATTTGACCTAGTGACCTACTTTTTGACCCAACGTGACCCATGTTCGAACTTGACCTACATATCATCAAGACAAACATTCTGATAAAGTTTCAATATGCTCAAGTTGAAAATGTGGCCTCCAGAGTGTTAACAAGATTTTCCTTCAATTCGACCTAGTGACCTAGTTTTTGACCTCATATCGCCCAGTTTCGAACTTGTCCAAGATTTTATGGAGATGAACGTTCTAATAAACTTTCATGAAGATTGGATGCAAAATGTAGCCCGTAGAGTGTTAACAAGCTCAAATGTTGACGAAGGACGACGGACGGACGCCGGACAAAATGTGATCACAATAGCTCACCTTGCACTTCGTGCATAGGTGAGCTAAAAAAAGGAATTTAAGAGAGGACATTGAAAGGATGCTTCTTATAAAGTTTCAACCAAATTGGCCATAGGGAGAAGAAGTTGTTAAAAGGAAAAAGTTAATGCACGCACAGACGCACGCACGACGGACAATTCGCCATGACATAAGCTTGACTGACTTTCAGCCAGTGGAGCTAAAACTATAGCCTACCCCATGGGGATTTAATATCAGCTATTTTGATAGATTGCTATTAGATAATCATTTGTAACACATAATTTTGAATTCTGACTACCAGTTTCAGGAGAAGATTTTAAAAGACTTTCATCTCACTTGCAATGGCAAGCTTCTTTGGCAGGGAGCCATTAGGATCAATTATCCAAAGTTTAAGTGGAATTGACACATGGTTGATACAGACATTTCACCAAAGAATTTAAGGACTTTTCAAGGCCATCAACTCATATGTTAAGGTCCTAAAACGTTGACATTATTACTGTAAAAAAGTTGAAAACATTGTGACAAAAGAAGGAATTGCTATTTTTTTTTCGTTGTTCCAGGTTTCTGCGTCGGTTACTTTTCGGTTACTTTTCGGCATAAAACACAATATGCCTTAAATTTAAAGTCCTTTACTTCTCTTAGCCACTTGTATATTTGAATCCATTTTACATTAAAAACACACTTTCCAGGCATGATTAGCCTGTATGAATATTTTACTTCCATTTTCTACCAAGTGCTTTCAGCATCTGATAATGATTTGTTTGTTTGTTTGGAGTTTAACGCCGCTTTCAACAGCTTTGGTCATATCACGGCGGTCAGTGCACCTACCCATGTTTTTCTGGCTTTCCCACACTAGTACTTACACAACATTCTTTCGAAGCCACTGACTACTTTCTCACATAGATCAGAGGTGAGAGGCAATGGAAAACATCGCCCGAAAGAATGTCGCCGCAACCGGGTATCGAACCCGTGACCTCCAGATCACGAGTCAGATACGCTACCAATTGAGCTACCCGGCATCTGATAATGAAATAGAAGCAGCTCTCTGATTGGCTACTTCGCAGCGGAAATGCATAAATTATGTCACTGTAACACCTTGAACTGTAGTGTTCCCATACATGTGTGGGTGAAAAGCGCACAGATTTCAAAAGTCACGCATGGAGATTTAATTAATCAAAATGTGACTGTCGCGCACAGTTAAAAGAAAACTTCATCCAATGGGATCACTTTTACTTCAAATGACACCAAGTATATTTTATCGCGCGCTTTCTTGGAAGCTGTAGTAAACATCTCCTAATTTGGAAATCTACTACGTGGTTAACAGTTTCTCATAAACTCATGCCTTCATTGAGGCTCTTCCTTAATCGCGGATATCTAGTCATTATCAACTTTTATCAAAGTTTCCCCGGCCCACCAATTTGAACAGTTTTAAGGCCAGTGGGAGAAAATTTAAGTCCAATTTGATTGAATTAAAGAGCTTTTATGGTGTGGTGTTTTTGAGTCCAGATAAAATTAAAGGTCCTTTAAAGGCCAACCTTCCGGATTTAAGGACTTTTTAGGATCGTGTGAACCTTGGGACACACCGGTGTGGGTGGAAATGGAGTTTGAACAATTGTTGACAGACAACTGACGGTTTGGGAGAGTTTAGAGAAGCTCACATTTAACCCTTTCCCTCATATAAACGCTTTCTGACGCCTCTACAGCAGACAGCTTTTTAAAAACATAGTGACAAAAGAAGAAATTGCACAAAACGTGCAATTTTTCCTTTTGACACAATGTTTTCCACTTTTAGTCATAGGTTATCCATTCAATTAAAGAGATTTTCTATGTTTTGACAAAATATGTTCAAAGTCGTCTGCTGCAGAATTGTTGTATGAGGGAAAGGGTCAACACTTCACACTCGTATGAGCTCAAAGGTAGACAAGTAGACGTCATCGTAGCCGGAAACGAAACTGCCATGGCTCACTCCACATTTGTGGGCGCGACAAAAACGGCATATCAAGAAAAGGAAAGAAAAGTCAGATAAGGTGGAGTCAACTGGTCTTGTTCCACCTTTAATACTCTGATGACTCAAACCATGTTTAGGTACTCCAATGAATCATCTTAACCCTTTCCCACATACAACTAATTTGCAGCAGACGACTTTGAACATATTTTGTCAAAAATAGGAAAATCTCTATAATTAAATGGATAACAAATGACTAAAAGTGGAAAACATTGTGGCAAAAGGAGAAAGTGCTCGTTTGGAGCAATTTCTTCTTTTGTCAGTGTTTTCAAAAGTCGTCAGAAAGCGTCCATATGGGGGAAAGGGTTAAAGAACATTTTAAACTACTCTTCTTATGTATTGCTCTGAAATGTTTACCTTGCTAATCTGTTGCTGCATTTGCCTTGAATCTGGTACAGACAGAAAATTAGCCAAGTCATTGATCCCTCCAGTCTCAGCACTGCCTATCTCATAGCTGGAAAAGAAAGTAACAGCTGATCTTTAAAATTCTTCTCCTCTAAATCTGTCAGTCTGATTTTAATATAATTTGGTAAAAATGATCCTTTGGTGACCCTACACAAAAAGTGTTCAATGAATTAATGTATATTGTTTTATAGCGCATCGACAGCTAAGGTCATTTAGCGCGCAATTAAATTTAATTATTCATGATCGCTGGGTAAACAAACCAGTGTTCAAGCCATACTGATTTTACTTAATTTAAAACTTACATTTTTATGAAAGTGCTTCTCTGATTTTTAGAAAATTGCAAAGAAATCAGTAATCTACTTTTAAAATATGCCATATTGATTTCAGTTACAAAATCATAGCAACCAGGCATCATCACAAAAGGGTTAAATTGAACTTTTGACTACAAATGACAACTCCTACCATTCAACTGGACCAATTTCAACTTTAATTCACTAGAATGTTCCTGTGTTGGTCCTCTTTCAACCTTGATCAAAGACTTACAATCTGTGTAGAACTTTGGCTGCTGCGGCATCAGAAAGTGAGAAAAATGCCCAAACTATAAAATTCTTTTCCTCCAGCATCCGCTTGTCTGATTTCAAGATAATTTGGTAGAAATGTTCCTTGAGTGACCCTCTACAAAAATTGTTCAAGCCATATTGATTTGTCGAACAACAGGGCAACAAGGTGGAATCAGAAAAGCGGTAAAGTGACAAAACTTAATAATTCCATTTTTATTAACCCTTTCCCTCATACGACAATTTTGCAGCAGACGACTTTGAACATGTTTTTTCAAAAGATGGAAAATCTCTATAATTGAATGGATAACCTATTACTAAAAGTGGAAAACATTGTGGCAAAAGGAGAAATTGTTAGTTTTGTGCAATTTCTTCTTTTGTCACTATGTTTTCAAAAAGCTGTCTGCTGCAGAGGCGTCAGAAAGCGTCTATATGAGGGAAAGGGAATTTGTGTCAGATTTCAAGATAATCTAGCAGAAATGTTCCTTTACTGACACTTTACACAATATATTCGGTAAGAATATAAAGCTGATATGTGGCATTTGAAAACATAGTGACAAAAGGAGAAATTGCTCAAAACGAGCAATTTCTCCTTTTGCCACAATGTTTTTCACTTTTAGTCATAGGTTATTCATTTGATGATAGAGATTTTCTATTTTTTGACAAAATATGTTCAAAGTTGTCTGCTGCAAGAATTGTTGTATCAGGGAAAGGGTTAAACTGTAATTGACATTTTCTCCCATATCATTTAACCAATAATAACCAAATTTCACAGGAATGTTCCTTTGGTGGTCCTCTCTCAAATTGTTCAAAGACTTAATGCTTTATTACATAAGATTGAAATTGGTCCCGAAGTTTAGGAGATGTTGTTTAAAGTTAAAAGTTAATGCTGGAAGACCGACAGATGTTGGACAGAGTTCAATCAGAATAGATCACACTGAGCCTTCCGCCAACTCCTCTTCATCTAGAAATGTCTGTAGGTTAAAGTAGTTACCTGTTTAGTTTTTCAACCAATAAGGTAAAACATCCTCTTATGCAATCCAAGTCTGGAGGGGACGCTAGATACTGTCTACCCAGCCTTTCATTACAGTTCATACAGTACACACTCTTGAAGGTACTGAAATAAAATACAGTCTAGTATCAATAATGAACCCTTTCCCACATACTAACTGAACTACAAATCGGCAGCGGAAGATATTTAAAACATCTGAACCTGAACTTGTAAAATTTCTTTAACCCTTTCCCTCATATAGACGCGTTCCGACGCCTCTGCAGCAGACAGCTTTTTGAAAACATAGTGACAAAAGAAGAAATTGCACAAAACGTGCAATTTCTCCTTTTGCCACAATGTTTTCCACTTTTCGTCATAGGTTATCCATTCAATTATCGAGATTTTCTATGTTTTGACAAAATACGTTCAAAGTCGTTTGCTGCAAAATTGTCGTAAGAGGGAAAGGGTTAACCCTTTCCACCATAAACACGCTTTCTGATGCCTCTGCAGCAGACAACTTTTGCCAGAAATGTTTTGGACTTTATTCCATTATTATACTTTCCTTCATAGAGTTTCAATATTTTGTCTCTGAATGTTTTCACAGTCGTCTGCTGCAGATTTAATGTATGTTGGAAAGGGCTAAATTCCTGGAATATTTAATTAGCCCGATTCCTTGCCACAGAAAACTAACAAAACTAGAAATATCACTGAAGATGATAAATACCCCCAAAACAGCACCTTGACCTACACCATAACTTAACAAGAAAAAGTAACAAACGGCAATAACTCTGTAATTATATAAATTAGAGTTATGGTTCTTGTACACTGAACTTCCTCTGATTATGCTCTACCATTATATGTAGTTTTATTAGATTCCATCTATTAGTTATTAAGTAATTATACAGACAAGAAAACGTAACAAAGGGCAATAACTCTGTATTTAGATAAAATAGAGTTACGGTTTCTGTACACCGCACTACCTCTCAATGTGTTGTATCATCCTATGCAGTTTTATTAAATTCCAACAATTTGTTTTAAAGTTATGCTCTGGACAAGACTCTACGAATAAGAAAAAGTAAAAAGGGCAATAACTCTGTAATTATGTAAATTGGAGTTATGGTTCTTGTACACTGCACATTCTCTGATTATGCTCTACCATTGTATGCAGTTTTATTAGATTCCATCTGTTAGTTATTAAGTAATTCTCCGGACAAGAAAAAGTAACAAAGGGCAATAACTCTGTATTTAGATTAAATAGAGTTATGGTTCCTGTACACTGCACTTCCTCTCAATGTGTTGTATCAACCTATGAAGTTTTAATAAATTCCAAGAATCGGTTTTAAAGTTATGCTCTGGACAAGACTCTACGAATAAGAAAAAGTAACAAAGGGCAATAACTCTGTAATTATGTAAATTAGAGTTATGGTTCTTGTACACTGCACTTCCTCTGATTATGCTCTACCATTGTATGCAGTTTTTTTAGATTCCATCTGTTAGTTATTAAGTAATTCTCTGGACAAGAAAAAGTAACAAAGGGCAATAACTCTGTATTTAGATTAAATAGAGTTATGGTTCCTGTACACTGCACTTCCTCTCAATGTGTTGTATCATCCTATGAAGTTTTATTAAATTCAAACAATTAGTTTTAAAGTTATGCTCCGGACAAGACTCTACGAATAAGAAAAAGTAACAAAGGACAATAACTCTGTATTTAGATAAAATAGAGTTATGGTTCCTGTACACCGCACTTTCTCTCAATGTGTTGTATCATCCTATGAAGTTTCGTTCAAATCCTATGTTGCATTGTTAAGATATGGTCCAGACAAAATATGGCTTCCGACCGACCGACCGACCGACACATTGACTCCTATGTACCCCCCCCCCAAAACTTTGTTTTTTGGGGGTATAAAAAACATGGCTTAAACATAAAATTCAATCCCATAGTTCATTTATATATAATTTGGAACTTAACCCTTTCCCACATACAACAAATCTGCAGCAAACGACTTTGAAAACATACCTTAACAAAACTGGAAACACCCTTCAAATGAAAGTACAATCATTGAATAGAATTGAAAACATGGTGACAAAAGGAGAAATTGCTCGCAATTTCTTCTTTTGTCACCATGTTTTCAAAAAGCTGTCTGCTGCAGAGGAGTCAGAAAACCATACTTCTGTTATATCATGGCATTTACAGCAGTATTTCTGTTATATCATGGCATTTACAACAGTACTTCTGTTATATCATGGCATTTACAACAGTACTTCTATTATATCATGACATTTACAACAGTACTTCTGTTATATCATGACATTTACAACAGGACTTCCATTATATCATGGCATTTACAACAGTACTTCCATTATATCATGGCATTTACAACAGTACTTCTGTTATATCATGGCATTTACAACAGTACTTCTGTTATATCATGACATTTACAACAGGACTTCCATTATATCATGACATTTACAACAGTACTTCCATTATATCATGGCATTTACAACAGTACTTCTGTTATAGCATGGCATTTACAACAGTACTACTATTATATCATGACATTTACAACAGGACTTCCATTATATCATGAAATTTACAACAGTACTTCCATTATATCATGGCATTTACAACAGTACTTCTGTTATATCATGGCATTTACAACAGTACTTCTGTTATATCATGACATTTACAACAGGACTTCCATTATATCATGACATTTACAACAGTACTTCCATTATATCATGGCATTTACAACAGTACTTCTGTTATATCATGGCATTTACAACAGTACTTCTGTTATATCATGACATTTACAACAGTACTTCCATTATATCTTGGCATTTACAACAGTACTTCTATTATATCATGGCATTTACAACAGTACTTGTTATATCATGACATTTACAACAGGACTTTCATTATATCATGGCATTTACAACAATACTTCTATTATATCATGGCATTTACAACTGTACTTCTGTTATATCATGACATTTACAACAGGACTTTCATTATATCATGGCATTTACAACAGTCCTTTCATTATATCATGACATTTACAACAGTACTTCTATTATATCATGGCATTTACAACAGTACTTTCATTATATCATGGCATTTACAACAGTACTTCTATTATATCATGGCATTTACAACAGTACTTCTATTATATCATGACATTTACAACAGTACTTTCATTATATCATGGCATTTACAACAGTACTTTCATTATATCATGGCATTTACAACAGTACTTCTATTATATCATGGCATTTACAACAGTACTTCTGTTATATCATGGCATTTACAACAGTACTTCTATTATATCATGGCATTTACAACAGTACTTCTGTTATATCATGACATTTACAACAGGACTTTCATTATATCATGGCATTTACAACAGTACTTTCATTATATCATGACATTTACAACAGTACTTCTATTATATCATGGCATTTACAACAGTACTTTCATTATATCATGGCATTTACAACAGTACTTCTATTATATCATGGCATTTACAACAGTACTTCTATTATATCATGGCATTTACAACAGTATTTTCATTATATCATGGCACTTACAACAGTACTTCTATTATATCATGGCATTTACAACAGTACTTCTATTATATCATGGCATTTACAACAGGACTTTCATTATATCATGGCATTTACAACAGTACTTTCATTATATCATGGCATTTACAACAGTACTTCTGTTATATCATGACATTTACAAAAGGACTTTCATTATATCATGGCATTTACAACAGTACTTTCATTATATCATGACATTTACAACAGTACTTTCATTATATCATGGCATTTACAACAGTACTTCTATTATATCATGGCATTTACAACAGTACTTCTATTATATCATGACATTTACAACAGGACTTTCATTATATCATGGCATTTACAACAGTACTTTCATTATATCATGGCATTTACAACGGTACTTCTATTATATCATGGCATTTACAACAGTACTTCTGTCATATCATGACATTTACAACAGGACTTTCATTATATCATGGCATTTACAACAGTACTTTCATTATATCATGACATTTACAACAGTACTACTATTATATCATGGCATTTACAACAGTACTTTCATTATATCATGGCATTTACAACAGTACTTCTGTTATATCATGGCATTTACAATAGTACTTCTATTATATCATGGCATTTACAGCAGTATTTTCATTATATCATGGCATTTACAACAGTACTTTCATTATATCATGACATTTACAACAGGACTTTCATTATATCATGGCATTTACAACAGTACTTTCATTATATCATGGCATTTACAACAGTACTTCTATTATATCATGGCATTTACAACAGTACTTCTATTATATCATGGCATTTACAACAGTACTTCTATTATATCATGGCATTTACAACAGTACTTCTATTATATCATGGCATTTACAACAGTACTTCTATTATATCATGGCATTTACAACAGTACTTCTATTATATCATGGCATTTACAACAGTATTTTCATTATATCATGGCACTTACAACAGTACTTCTATTATATCATGGCATTTACAACAGTACTTCTATTATATCATGGCATTTACAACAGTACTTCTATTATATCATGGCATTTACAGCAGTATTTTCATTTTATCATGGCATTTACAACAGTACTTCTATTATATCATGGCATTTACAACAGTACTTCTATTATATCATGGCATTTACAACAGTACTTCTATTATATCATGGCATTTACAACAGTACTTCTATTATATCATGGCATTTACAACAGTATTTTCATTATATCATGGCATTTACAACAGTACTTCTATTATATCATGGCATTTACAACAGTACTTCTGTTATATCATGGCATTTACAGCAGTACTTTCATTATATCATGGCATTTACAACAGTACTTCTATTATATCATGGCATTTACAACAGTATTTTCATTATATCATGGCATTTACAACAGTACTTCTATTATATCATGGCATTTACAACAGTACTTTCATTATATCATGGCATTTACAACAGTACTTTCATTATATCATGACATTTACAACAGTACTTCTATTATATCATGGCATTTACAGCAGTATTTTCAATATATCATGGCATTTACAACAGTACTTTCATTATATCATGGCATTTACAACAGTACTTCTATTATATCATGGCATTTACAACAGTACTTCTGTTATATCATGACATTTACAACAGTACTTCTATTATATCATGGCATTTACAACAGTACTTCTGTATTTTTATGGCATTTACAACAGTACTTCTGTTATATCATGGCATTTACAGCAGTATTTTCATTATATCATGGCATTTCTAAAGGTAACGTTCCAATACTACCAGACTTGTTTATCTGGACCTGATGAATTCGTTGAAATGCTATATGCGCAATGCTGAGCACCAGGGAGGAAATCCGTTACTTCCATGTTTAAAGTCTTTGGTATGACCTGATGGGGATCGAACCAAGGGCTCTCACTTACAACGCATAGGACTCCTAATGTACCCAATCTTCAAGGCTAAAACTGATATGACTGTGAAATGCCACAGCTTTTTACCAAGGTGCACTCTTCTTTGTATTGGTTTTCTTTACACCACTTTCAACAAAATATGTGATTTATATCTTGGTGTTTGTTTCCTGGGTAAACTAGAAATATCACTGAAGGTGATGAATACCCCCAGCTGGCGCCTGACAATATACATATGTATGAGAAATTCAAGGGGCCATAACTCATTTAAAAATAATTCCAGTGCAACACGCCGACAATATGCACAACTAGGCTTGGTATCAATCATTCTTGTGAAGTTATATTGAATTCTGACCAAGGGTTGCTGAAAAATAGTGTTCACAAGAAATGTTTACAGACCAACGAACCGATCGACCGACCGACAAGCGTGACTTATATAGCTTGACAAGGCCTATATAGCCCCTATATACTATGTATCTGGGGGTATAATTACAACAACCCTGAAGGCCAAGGAGGGAAGCCATAACTACCAGTTTCGATGGAGCCGGTACGACCCGACCATGGATCAAACCCTGGTCTCGCACTTCCGAAGCAGATGCTCCAGACTTAACCCTTTCCCTCATATAGACACTTTCTGACGCCTCTGCAGCAGACGGCTTTTTGAAAACATGGTGACAAAAGAAGAAATTGCACAAAACGTGCAATTTCTCCTTTTGCCACAATGTTTTCCACTTATGTAGTCATAGGTTATCCATTCAATTATGGAGATTTTCTATGTTTTGACAAAATATGTTCAAAGTCGTCTGCTGCAGATTTATCATATGAGGGAAAGGGTTAACCCTTTACAACATATAGAGAAAGTGTTCCTAATGTTTCCATCATTTACCAACAATTTTACTTCCCTTTATATATATATATTTTCGATATATTTGCAGGAATAGTTATCCAGTAACTTGTGCTAAACCCTTTCCCTCATTCAGATGCATATGGCCTCCTCTGAAGAACAATACTTCTTCAAACATTGTGACATAAGGAGAAATTGATCACAATGAACAACTTCTACTTTGTCCAAAATGTTTTCAACCTTACTCAATAACTTGAATGTCATTAACCCTTTCCCTCATATAGACGCTTGCTGATGCCTCTGCAGCAGACGGCTTTTTGAAAACATAGTAACAAAAGAAGAAATTGCACAAAACGTGCAATTTTTCCTTTTTGTCACAATGTTTTCCACTTGTAGTCATAGGTTATCCATTCAATTATGGAGATTTTCTATGTTTTGACAAAATACGTTCAAAGTCGTCTGCTGCAGAATTGTCGTATGAGGGAAAGTGTTAAAATAGATTTTCGATAATGTTTGCTACTCTTTTCAAACTTTAACCCTTTCCCTCATACGACAATTCTGCAGCAGACCATTTTCGACATATTTTGTCAAAATATAGAAAATCTCTATAATTAAAGGCGTATGCTACAGTTTTTTCACAAACAAATTACCAATCATAGAATTTCTTTATTTTTTGTATTTTATTAGTATATACAATAACTGGTTGAAATAAGAAAAAAAAAAAAATATTCTAATCAATCTAAAAAAAAAATATTGGCCTATCAATGACATGACCAATTTCATCAAAGGCACAAATATAGGCATTTTGGCAAAAAACCTAAAACACACAAAAAATTAAAATGAAAACTACAAATCATATCAAAGTTCATATATAACTTTATAGATAGATTTTATTCTGGAAAAAGGGCAAATATGCCCAACATACCACAAAAATATAACACATTCATTTTAACAGTCAAATAGCGGACTAATGGTCAAAATCCGGGGAGAAAATGTTTGAAAAATAATATAGAAAACTTACATAAGATTTTTTTTCCCTTTGATTGACAAATGAATTAATATACTCTAATCAAAGATAATAAGTTAATAGAAATGAAATCATTAATGTAACAGTCATTTGAGAGAAGATATAACTCCCATAAAAATCATTTAGAAATCATTGCAGAAGGTGACGAAGTTGCTCAATGTCAGCAATTTCTCAATTTCTACATTGATTTCCTCTAAAGGCTGCAACTAAACCTCAACTACTCTACGTAATTATTGTTGTTCCTTATTTCAAAACCTTTGTAAACAAATAGTGCCAAGTTTTTGACTATATTTTCATTTTCAGATTTTAGTAATTCAATAAATTTAATCATACTTGAGTGTTTCCAGTAATATTTTTTGATATATACCATTCGTATATCAGAAAACATTGGACATTCTAATAAAAAGTGCATTTCATCTTCGATAGTTTTACATAATTTACATTTTCTTTCATTATATGGTATTTTATTTGGTTTGTGCCATCTTCCAGCTTCAATTTCTAATCTATGTGCAGAAACACGAAATCTTGTAAGAGCGATTCTAAATTTATCGATTTTAATTGAATTTAAATATGGTTGAAAAACGAAATCAGAATAAAGTCTGTATGTTTTTGCTCTTGAAGAGTTTTGTAAATCAGAATTCCATATCTGATTATAGTTATCATAAATTCTTTGTTTAAAAACAGACAAAAATAATTTCACATTTTCAACACCTTGGTTTAACCATACAATATTAAAACCTAAGTTTTCAAAAAGTTTTTTTATATATAGAATTATATGTGAATCAATATGAAAAAGGAATTTTTGTGAAAAAAAGGAAAAATAATATATTAAGCTGTTTTTTAAGGTAGAAATGGTATCACATTTTAACCCCGAAAACGTTAATATCATAGACATTTTCCATTCTACATAATAGAATTTTCTGTAATTCTCCAAAAATACTAAACATCATTCACTTTAATAAAAAATGCAAAAAAAAATATAGGTCACCGTACTCCTTTTAGAGTAAAGGGACTTTTTCCTTCAAGGAAAAGGTTGATTTACCAGAAAAAGAAGTACGGTGACCTATCTTTTTTTTTACATTTTTTATTAAAGTGAACTATGTTCAGTGTTTATGGATAATTACAGAAAATTCTATTATGTAGAATAGAACATTTCTTGAAACATTGTATGATTTTATCTTTTTCAGGGGTAAAATGTGACCATTTCGACCTTAAAAACAGCTTAATTTTTTTTTTTCCATATTTTTCTCACAAATTCTCTTTTCATATTGATTTAAATTATATATATAAAGTTATATATAAACTTTAATATGATTTGTAGTTTTCATTTTATTTTTTTTGTGTGTTTTAGGTTTTCGGCCAAAATGCCTAAATTTGTGCCTTTGATGAAATAGGTCATGTCATTGACATGCCATTTTTTTTTTTTTAAATAGATAACATATTTTTTTTTCTTATTATGTCGAAAAGTGGAAAACATTGTGACAAAAGGAGAAATTGCATGTTTTGTGCAATTTCTTCATTTGTCACTATGTTTTCAAAAAGACATCTGCTGCAGAGGCGTCAGAAAGCGTCTATATGAGGGAAAGGGTTAAAGTCGCCTGCTACAGATTTGTTGTACGTCGGAGAGGGTTAAAAAAACAAATTCATAGTGGTAATTCATGGAGTAATAAGTCAGTCGTACCTGTCCTTGTCGAACCCATTCGTTGAAAGTTCAACTCCCTGTCGAACACCAACTTTACTGGTTACGGCTGAAAACAGAAAGTACTACTTTAAAAATCTTTATCCGTTCCAACATGTAAACAATATTTGATGACTCGTGTGGCAGAGAAATTTTGAAAAACCTTGTGGGAAAAGGAGAAATTCATAAAAACAAGAATTACATGAAATTATGTTTCACCATCCCATGATTTAACCTTTTCCCTCATACGACAATTCTGCAGCAGATGATTTTTAACATATTTTGTCAAAAAATAGAAAATCACTATAAGGCTGATTTCAAAAACAAGACTTTAGCTGTATAAGCCCCGCCATCTAGCGGGCATAGTTTCCAACCAATCAACTTGGCTTGAAGGAATCTGATAGAGGGTCACCCTAGGAACATTTCTACAAAATTATTTGAAAATCGGCCTGACACTTTTGGAGGAGAAGATTTTTTAAGTTTTCACTATAGCCATGTTATTTTACCAATCAACATGGCTTGAAGGAATCTGATAGAGGGTCATCCAAGGAACATTTCTACAAAATTATTTGAAAATCGGCCTGACACTTTTGGAGGAGAAGATTTTTTAAGTTTGCACTATAGCTATATAAGGCAAAATAGTCCCGCACATAAAACTCGTTACTGCTACACCGATTAATAAACACTAAGAACTTTTAACTAGTTAACTCTTAACAGGACATTGTATGAGACAAATCTTCATCAAACTTCAGCTTAACTCCTCTCCCTGAAAGAAGGTGTGGAGACTTTAGGGTCATCACAATATCTTTAACCGGCTGCCATGATATATCATCCTTCTCAGGCCATGTGTAGATACCTTTGGTAGATGATTGCTTCATAAATACAAGTTCAACATCATCTACATCAACTTGAAGCACATAGTCATCAATTTGAAAATCTCAACCTGTTAAGTTAAAGCAAGGGAATATTTTCTGGTCAAAATAATTCAACGGCCAAATGTATGTCCAAGTTCATACGCATAAACCAATACAGCAACGACTGTAACAATAAAACAATATTGGTAGGGACCTGTAAATGAAAAATAACAAAAACTTGTCTTCATATATATACAGTAATTCAAGAGTACAGATATTACAGTTTGAAAATGATGGTACAGGATAAATGTCACGCTTAAATCAGTACACTTGGGACATTTTTGGACAGTTTATTACCTGTCATTTTTTAACTATTGAAGCTATATATATAAGTAAAATTTGTCAGCAATAACACCAATCCCGAAACACACGTTATGAGCCAAATGTTGATATTATAAAGTTTTACTATGTCATTTTATTAATAAATATTTAAAACGCTTCATTTTTTTTGAAATCGCCCATAATTGAATGGATAACCTATGACTAAAAGTGGTAATCATAGTGACAAAAGGAGAAATTGCTCGTTTTGAGCAATTTCTTCTTTTGTCACTATGTATTCAAAAAGCTGACTGCTGCAGAGGCGTCAGAAAGAGTATATGAGGGAAAGGGTTAACTATCATCATAAGTGTCGAAAAAGGGGCATTACTAAATAATTATTAAAGTTATATGACTTGGTATAGACATGTACCTAGTTTCATTTGAAAATGTTCAACAGTTTTTGAGTTATGAGCAACGTTAAACTTTTTGTATAAATTCAAAGGGGCATAACTGAATAATTATAGAAATGGGCTATGATTATTGTAGATCGCTCACCTAAGTTGTGCAATGAGATTTCTTATTGAGAAAGGTTGTATAAAGTTTCAATACAATGCTTCAGTTTTTACTGAGATAACTCTCTAAATGTAGTTGCAAAACTTTAACCAGAATTTTAAAGTCCAAAAAGGGCCATAACTTGCATTAAATGCAGGATAGAGTTGTCTAATTTGATAATCTACACAGGTGTGATAGTTGGGTAGGGTTGTAGAAAGTTTCAATGCAATGCATCAAGTAAATACTGAGAAATGGACTGTTAATTTAGTTGCACGCAAAACTTTAACCAGAATTTCTAAGTAAAAAAGGGCTATAACTTGCATATAAAATGCAGGATTGAGTTATCTAACTTGATAATCTACATAGGTGTGATAGTTTAGTATGGTTGTAGAAAGTTTCAATGCAATACATGTAGTAATTAAGTACTTGCATGCAAAACCTTAACCAAAGTGTGACGTGGACGCCAACGCCAGGGTGAGTAGTATAGCTCTCATATTCTTCGAATAGTCGAGCTAAAAATGTGGCCTCCAGATTGTAACAAGATTTTTCCTTCAATTTGAACAGGTGAACTTGTTTTTGACCTCAATATGGCCCAGTTTCAAATTTGTCCAAGATTTGATGGAGATTAATGTTCTAGACTTTCATGAAGATTGGATGCAAAATGTAGACTGCTCAGGTGAGCTAAACAAGAGGGCCATGATGGCCCTGGAATCCCTCATCTGAAGTTTTGACTATATGCATATACAGCACATCCCCCTGGTGGCCATGTTTTTGATCAATCAACATGGCTTGAAGGTATCTGATAGAAGGTCAGCCAAGGTTCATAAGCATTAATTGAAAATCGGCCAGACGCTTTCAGAGGAGAAAGTTTCCACTATAACCATATAAGGCAAAACAGCCCCGCCCCCTGGTGGCCATGTTTTTTTACCACTCAACATGGCTTGATGGAATCTGATAGAGGGTCACCCAAGGAACATTTCTACAAAATCATTTGAAAATCATCCTTACACTTTCGGAGGAGAAGAATTTTTAACTTTCCACTATAACCATATAACTTGATATAAGGCAATAAATCCGCGCCTCCTGGCAGCCATATTTTTTAACTAATTAACATGTCTTGAAGGAATCTGATAGAGGGTCACCCAAGGAACACTTCTACAAAATTATTTGAAAATTGGTCCACAAGTTTTAGAGAAGAACACTTTTAAAGTTGTTTTCTTTTGGTTGCCATGGAAAACAGAATTCTGCATGGATCCCAAAAATTTGAAGGAATTCTGGTCACGTCATTGAGAAAGTTTCTGTGAAGTTTCATCCCAATTGACCCACTAGTTACAGAGGAGAAGATGTTGACGGACAACGGACTTCAGACAAAAGACGTGCTCAGGTGATGCAAGTCTATTTTATACATGTATAAAATTATTTACAGAAGTGAACACAATTACTTACATGACAAAGCGATGGTTCGCATTATTTGACTGGAGGATAGCCAAGAAGATGAATCCCCGACTATGGAGTTACACTGTGAACATTGGAATACAACAGGAGCGAACTGGTTTGAGATGGTGGTTTCTGCTTCCTCTGTTTGAGGGTTGTGTCCCGATACAGACAACCCCGAGTCATCCCCTCCATCTGCCATTCTCATCTCTCACTATAACGGAAGATAAGAGTCAAGGTATTCCATCAGAGTTCTAGATAAGAGACATTTTTCAGTTTCTAAACTCCTTAACCCTTTCCCTCATACGACAATTCTGCAGCAGACGACTTTGAACATATTTGGTCAAAAAAAAAATATCTCTATAATTGAATGGATAACCTATGACTAAAAGTGGAAAACATTGTGGCAAAAAGAAAAATTGCTCGCTCTGACTCACTATGTTTTTAAAAAGCTGTCAACTGCAGAGGCGTCAGAAAGTGTCTATATGAGGAAAGGGGTTATTTGACATTTAAACCTTAGGTAGCGTTACTGCAGCAGATTCCAGTAAAATTGGTTTCCATGACAAATTGACACATGCAGCTAATCTGTGTTCAACTTTGTCCTGCAACACCTTATTAATTAACTTTTCTGATTCAGATTTACTGATATTTTAAGAGCAACAAGATTGATAGGCGTTTAAAGCTATTTTAGTATTAACATCTCTGCAGCAAGTTCCCTTAATCGCTGATCGTGGCTTTCTCCCACAAGAATTCCACACGAAATCCATCCAAGGCAACTGGCTAGCGTCCCACATAGAGTATTTAGCCTATTGGTGGAAGTCAACTGACGATAGTCACAAAGGCGTTTATCAATCATCAGAAGAATGAATTACAGTGTCTGGCTTCTTACTCATGAGCATCCCAGCTCGACATGAGAGCTATACATAAACTATAACTGTCCGTATGACAGCACGCTCGACTTTGCCAGCGCTTATTAGTTTCTGAGACATGGACTCTAATGTAGATGCATGCAAAACTTTAACCAGAATTTCTATAACAAATAATAAAGGACAATCTTTTGCATTATATGCATGATAGAGTTATCTAACTTAATTATTTATATAGGTGCGATGGTTGGGAAGCATTGTATAAAGTTTCAATGCAATACATCTTGTAGTAACTATGATATTGATTCTTTTAAAATATACATAACTACATTTCTATATTTTAGAATTTCTAAGTCAAAAAAGGACCATAACTTGCATTATAATTTATATGCAGGATCGGGTTATTGTACTTGGTTATTCAGATAGATGTGATAGGACGGAAAGCATTGTAGAAAGTTTCAGTGCAATACATCTAGTAGTTTACTGAGCTATGGTGAAATATCTGATCGTGCATGCAAAACTTTAACTCTTTCCCACATACAACTAATCTGCAGCAGACGACTTTGAACATATTTTGTCAAAAAAATATAGAAAATCTCTATAATTGAATGGAAAACCTATGACTAAAAGTGGAAAACATTGTGGCAAAAGGAGAAATTGCTCTTTATGAACAATTTCTTCTTTTGTCACTATGTTTTCAAAAAGCTGTCTGCTGCAGATGCGTCAGATAGCGTCTATATGAGGGAAATGGTTAATTAACAAAGATGACACACCGACGGTGAATACAATATACTCGAAGTAGGCCAACTAGAAGCATTGTCAGATGAGTCAGTCTTATAACATAAGCTGTTTCTCCCTCTGTCTCGCCAAGATGTTAAAACTCATAATTGTTAAAAGTCTACTCTTTCAAAAAGATAGGAATGTAACATTATCAAAGAGAGACTACTCTTCACTATTTGGTGTAAATATATTAACAGTTCTGTATCGGTTGTAGGCCTTTGAACCCTTTCCCACATATATAGACTGCAGACAACTTTTGAAAACAGTGTGACAAGGTGTAGAAATTGCTTGTAATGAGCAATTTTTTCTTACGCCACTAAGTTTTCAATTTTTTTCAGTAGTTAAACCAGAGACATAGTTTATATGTCTCTGGTTTAACCTTCATTAATAGAGATTTTTGATGTTTTTGACTTGATATTTTCAAAGTTGACTGCTGTAGATTATAAGTATATGGGAAAGGGTTAACATTGATCAAAAGCATGTATTCTGTACACCTGTATTACTTTACATTAATGATTTATATTGTTTTTTTACGGTGTTTTATGCTGCTTTCAACAGTATTACAGGCATTGCGGTAAATTATCAGATCTGCTTCCTCGTCAGCCTATCAGTTATAAATCGAGGGCTTGGCGTTTTTAAATCAATTTTCTTGGTAAACAATGGAAATTTAGGTGCCATTGCTCATTCTGAGCAATGGCATCGAATGAGCAATGGCACCTAAATATGCAATGGTTTACAAAGGGGTCAAAATTGCCCCTAAACCAGGGTTTTCAAAATAGGTTTTTAGTTACAACCGTTTCACGCCAAGCCCTCAAAATGCTGACAGCAGGGCATCAGTGATTCAGTCATAAAGCTTATCCCTGTAACCCTGGGAGCAAAGCAGGGGATGTCATGATGTCTAAGATTTTTTAAATCTTTGGTATGACCTAACTTGGGATCAAAATGGATGCTCTAACCACTACACCAGCAAGGCAGTACAAGTATACGTAGCCAATCCATCAGAGGTCCAGATAAGGGGTATTCAGCTCTTTTCCCCACAATTTCTCTCTTATTATTAAAGCAAGCCCTATGGTGTGGATACTCAAAAGAATTGGCTCATTGAGACGATTCTTTTGAGTACCAACAACATAGAGTTAGAGGATCAAAACATGCAAATCGCCCCTTATCTAGAGCTCTGCAATCATCCAAATACATATTCAAGGATTGATCCAGAATTAAGTTCACTTTCTGAATGTACATTTTTCTAGTCTCGGGGTTGTCAAAATGTTTTGTTGTAACAGATCAATTGAGAAAAGTAACCCATGGATCAAACTTGGGGTCAGGTTAATGTCAAATCCCTGGTAGGGGCACAGGGGAGCAAAACTAACAGATCAAAAAGTAATTTTAACAGATGATTTTGATCGGCAATCGGTTAATTTTGAAAACCCTGTAGTGTAGTCCAAATCATTTGAAATGTACATCTTATTCAAAGTTTTCAGCATTGACCATGTAAATAAATTTGTAAATTGAATATATAATATATTGAAACAAGAGCGCCGTGGAGAGAGCGTCAATGCTTGTCTGATTTGTCCAACTTGAAAAAGCAGGATTTCTGAATAATTATGAAAGCCAGAGTTTTGTGTCTTAGTACAGACATGCATATTGTTTCTAGGAACATGTGTACCAAGTTTCATTTGAATATGCGCCACTGTTTTTGAGTTATGAGATAATGACTATGTTTTTTGATGAAGACGCTGATGCCGAAGGTATCACAATAGAGTGTATTTTTTCCTCAAAAATACAGACAAGCTAAAAACTGGGTTTTCTATAGCCAATAAAGCAAGACGCCAAGTTCGCTCCACTGCCATTAGGCAAAAATAAATCTCCAAACAGCCCAGCCTCCTGGTGGCCATGTTTTTTTACCAATCACCATGGCTTGAAGGAATCTCGAAGAGTGCAACCAAGAAAAAATTTCTGCAAATTATTTTGAAAATCAGCCAAATAGTTTGGAGGAGAAGATTTTTGAAGTTTTAACAAAAGCCAATATAACTTTATATACTTTCATTTTGAGTAATAACGCATCGAAAACAATATGAGCAATGTAAACAAATCTATTTCATTTAATTTTAAAAATTGGGTTGATTAAAGTATACAATGAAAGGTGTTAAGTTTAACTAATCCCCATTTGGTGACAATGGCGACCTACAGCGCTAGCCCTGGCCTGTATAAGGCTTACAGCCCTGACCCCCTGGCAGACATATTTTAAGACCAATCAACATGTGGCTTGGAAGAATCTGATTGAAAATTATGACATCGTGAAATTGACAATCTGAGCAGAACAGGATTGGATGGTGAGCGTGATTGGAAAGAAGATTGATTGATAAGGGTTTAATGCCGACTTCAAAATTCAGTTTACCTACTCATGAATTTCCTGGCTTTCTCATATCAGTATTCAACACAACATACCCTTTAAGCAACTGTCTGCTTTTCCACATAGACTGTACGCCCATTTGTGAAAGACGAATGACTCGACCATACCAGTTCAAGGTCACGCTTGAAAGTCAAAGGTTTGAGGCTTTATTTCGTGTCCGCTCCATATCTCCAAGACGGCTTGAAGGATTTTCATGAAACTTGGGCCACATGTTAACCTCGTCAAGGTGATGTGCAGAACCCATGTCTTGGCCATACCAGTGGTCATGCTTGAAGGTCAAAGGTTTGAGGCTTTATTGCGTGTCCGCTTCATATCTCCAAGACGGCTTGAAGAATTTCTAAGAAACTTGAGTCAGATGTTCACCTCATCAAGGCAATGCGCAGAACCAATGTCTCGACCATACCGGTTCAAGGTCACACTTGAAGGTCAAAGGTTTGAGGCTTTATTTCGTGTCCGCTCCATATGTTTCGACCATCCCGGGTCAAGGTCATGCTTGAATGTCAAAGGTTTGAGGCTTTATTTCGTGTTCAAGATGACGTGAAGGATTTCACTGAAGTTCAGTTGTGTCCCGGCCCTTCAGGTCACCTCTTACGGTCAAATGTTTGAGCTCTGATTTCGACTTGGCCAAATTTTTGTCTGCTTTATAGGTTGGAATGTTTTGAGAGATTTTGACAGATATTTGAGGGGGAAACATCTGTTTTTGTGTCAAAAACAATTCTAGTTTCTACCTTGTTTTGAAGAGAATATGTGTTTTTCGCAGGAACAGCTAGCAATCTTTAATATGTTAGTTATTTATTTTGCCATTTTATGAAAGACAAAAACATACACCTATTCAGTATTGGTATGTAACCAATCATCAGTGCCCGCGCTGTCGTTCGCCACTTTCGCCAAATGCGAAGATTATTTTAAAGTGGCGAAGTTATTTCATGAGTGGCGAATTTAAGTGACGAAAGGTTTTTATCATCAACATTTACCTGATTTGGATATCAGTTTACGACATACAGTGACTGTGATTCAATGTCGGGAACCAGTGACCACTTTTTGACATTTTTACGACACCCGTTTTTATCATTTTGACAGCTTGTGTATTTCACACTTGTGTTATTGTTGTGAAGTATTAATTCAGCCTTTTAATCCGACTGACCAACAACTCTGAGCGATATTGATACATTAAAGGCCGTACATATGATAATTGGCAATAATTGGCAATTATAGATGCATTGAATATATCAACACGCTTTTTGAAGCAAGTTTCGACGATCAACGTAGAGGCCTTTCATGATTTAATGACAATGTAAGTTTGTCATTTTTGATTGGGAAATATCTATTTAATTATGGGCGAGTACAAACAATTATTGGACCCATTGATGAGATTGGCGAAAATGAATGGCTCCTAAATATGAAAAGTGGCTCCTAAAATTTAAAAGTTGCAAACTTTATTTCAATGTGGCGAAAGAAAAATTCCACCCAGAGCAGGTCCTGCAATCATTCTTATTTGTCTTTGCATATTTACACTGAAGAGATTATAGAATAGCTAGGTAAGTTACCATTAGCGTATCGCCATTTCGTTTTCATAATTTGAGTCTGGATTTTCTCAAAATTCTGTTCGAACAATTTAGCCATTCCGGAAAATGCTAGTGATTAAATCAGAAATCAATCAATACAAATCTGCTGTTAGATAAAATATAGCTAATTAACTTGTACAAAACGGCAGAAGTTTTGACAGCTTAAATGTTGCTTGAGATGACCACCTCAATATCAAAACGTCGCGTGATCCCCTATTGCTACAATTGCTCCGGAAATGCATCAATAACTTGAAATGGTAAACAACGGTCTGTGCAGCTATTTCTGCACTAAAATTTGAAAAGTTTTTGTAAATTTAACACTTTCTGACGCAGACGGCTTTTTGAAAACATAGTGACAAAAGAAGAAATTGCTCAAAACAAGCAATTTCTTCTTTTGGCACAATGTTTTCCACTTTTAGAGATAGGTTCAATTATAGAGATTTGTTGACAAAATATGTAATTATGTTCAAAGATGTCTGCTGCAGAATTGTCGTATGAGGTAAAGGGTTAAAGGAAATGATTTTACTTGTGGACTATAAACAAACAAATTCCGAACATTGACTGTTTCTGTTATGCACTACGTTGTTTCGTTACTGATTCGTAAAGGGTAACTTAATTGACTGTAGGATACCTTCACGCTTTTCCATCTATAAACACATTTATTTTTACCAGACCAAAAACATTTAGATCATGAAGAAAAAGAGGAAGTCGAAAATACCTTAAATTGAGCATGTCCTTTTAAATTATAAAAAAATCCATTATTTTAAAATAAAAGGGTCCAAGCTGTTGTGACACATACCCATCTCGGTCGTAAAGCTGATTTGCTGATGGCATACATGCACGAATACAATGAGAATCACCAATTGAGTTGTCATTTTCCCCCATTATAATTACGTTAAGCATTCTTACCCTGCGATCAATAACATACCTGATATAACTGTTTGGATTCTACTACTTAAGACGAGAAAACCGTCTTCTCAATGAAACTTAAAAAAATCTTGACTTTCGCGGGAGTATAGGTAAAGTTAGCTTTCAACTAACAAGATCATTTTCGGATTTTCTTTTTCTTTAAATAAACCATATCTATTCTTTAACAAAAGGAAAATATATTAAATTATATGGATATAATTTATATTTATTATTATTAAGTGTATATCTAGTTAATTTGATTTAAAAATACAAATAAACAATAAAGAAAAAATTGCAACATTGCGGCTGAACAATCTTGATCACTTAGAATGCTGATTCTAAAGCTTCTCAAATACACAGAGTACAAAATGTCAACAAGGTTTCTCTCCGCTAGAATAAGATCAAACTTTTTATTATTTCGCGCCATTATTCACCATGACATTTCTAGAACTCACCAACAGTCGTATGTTAAAGTATTACACTTACAAATGCGAACTTTTCTAACAGATTATCCAGGACGTAATGCCAACATTTCTTCCCTGAAATGTTCAAGTTTCCAGGGATATTGTCGACCATACTCGAAAAAGTCAAAACGAAGACAGATACAAACTACAGACGAAGATGATGACGAAGACAGCGATGAAACAGATGTAGATTCGGTAGGAGTATTTTTTACCATATGTCTTCCAGACAAGGTTCTTAATTCGGTTCAGGTCCAAAGAGCCAAATGCCAAAAAAGGCCAATTACCAAAAAGGCCAAATGCCAAAAAGGCCAAATCATTTCAAAGTACAACGAAGATAATTAATTGATTGTTTGTGAACATTTATAATGGAGAATTTACATATTATTTTTTTGATTTACGTGTAATTGTATCTCAGAGTGCTTATGAATAAATTATGTCTGATAAAATCATTTGTCCGTGGATATATATATATATACATAGTTGCGATTATGAAAGGTGTATGCGTTGTTGTATATTTTCCTATTTAAGGGTTGAGAGTGTTTAGTTGCACACAAAAATGTATATATAGTTAATATACACATATATTTATACATATGCATCCAGACCACACTGCGATCGAGGAGGCGCTAAATCTAGGGGTTCATCTGACCATGTAGGATTCTCTGTCGGTACCTAGTTCAATATGAATTTATAATTAAATGAAAATACCATATAGAAATATATCGGTTGTTTCAGATCGCCACATAAATATACTGCTCACCGGAATATGCCTATTTTCTATAATGTGCAAATATTCCATTATTTGGTTTAAACTATTTACCGCTTAACATCGGATTTGAATCCGCTTTTTTCATGAAATTATCAATTTAAACTATACCTGTTCACGAATATCATGTATCCGCATATCGTCAATGACCGTCTCTTCGGTATACAAATTCCCAATATATTTAAACAGAAATGATTTTATAAAACCACAAACACATAATGTACAATGTCACAAATTCCAGATTGTGCAATGATGGCCTTTTTATACTGATCAATTAAATTAACGGCAATTATGTTCTCAAAATTTTCAATAATCTAATTCAATAAATTAACGTCATTTACGTTCTCAAACTTCTCAAATTATCTAATTAGGGAACTTTAAATAAACATTAAAGCAAACTGTTATCAATTATAACACAGATAAATTAATAATCTACACCAAACAAACATGTATACAAACCTAAATACCAAATATTAACACCTTTAAACTGTTTTCCTTCAAAAAGTGGTCCTTCCTCAGAATTGGCCTTTTTGGACCATAAATTTAAGAAAATTGGCTCTGGACCGATAATTGGCCTTTTTGGCATTTGGCCTTTTTGGACCTATACCCTTAATTCCCTATTTCAGGGTCGGTCCTGGCAGAAAAAATCTTTGAGCAAAATTTACAAAAACTTGGGACATCTTGGCCATGTTTTTTTTGTCTTCTTAATAATCACAATCTCCACATTGAAGCAGACTACTTTGAAAGACTTTGAATAAAATATTTATGGACAAGCAGACAACGAATGTGCAAATTAAGATTATCAAAGTAGACAAAAGACTTAAAAGTACTGTATGAAAAATTTCTCACTTTCCAACTGTTTTCAAAATTTATCTTCTGCAGATAAATGCATCTTAATGTGGGAAATACATATTTTTTCACAATTTTTGTAACATATCTCACTGCAGTTTGGCTGGCCCATTCTGCCAAAAAAATATTGTTTTTAGAGGATAACTCTATACGAAATGTTTTGATGAGTAGCTTTTTTAGATCACCTAGAGCCAAAGGCTCAAGGTGAGCTATTCTGATCACTCTGTGTCCGTCGTCCGTCGTCTGTCGTCCGTCGTTAACTTTTAGCTTTAAACATCATCTCCTCCTGAACCGCAAGAACAATTTCCAACAAAGGAATGTTCCTCTGGTGGTCCTCTTTCAAAATTGTTCAAAGATTTAAATTCCATTGAGAACTTTGGTTGCTGCGGCATCAGAAAGGGGACAAAATGTCCAAACTTTAAAAATCTTCTCCTCCGAATCTGCCTGTCAGATTCCAATATAATTTGGTAGAAATGTTCCTTGGGTGACCCTCTATAAAAATTGTTCAAGCCATACTGATTGGTCGAAAAACATGGCAGTCAGGCGGCATCAAAAAAGGGGCAAAATGACAATACTTTAATAAAGCATCCTTATAAAAGTGCTTGTCTGATTTAAAGATAGTTTTGTAGAAATGTTCTTTCATTGATCATCTACATACTTTGTCAAGCCATATTGATTTGTTGAAAGGCATAGCAACCAAGCAGCATCAGAAAAGGAGTAAAATTAACTTTTTGCTTCAAATGACACATGGTTATTAGATTGATGGTCTAAGGGAGGTAACACTTGGCAGAGTATTATGCAAGGGTTGTCTTCAACAGGAAGTGGAAAAATCGCAACATTTCTGGTCTCAAAAGTTGGAAATAAAAAAAATTGTTATTGAAAGTGAACAAGCAATTATGACATGATTTGTCCTTGTAACTATTGTTAAAGAAAAATCATGTCGGAATATATACGTCTACTTTTTGATCTACTTTTATCTATCGATATTTCTAATTTTTACTTTGTCTTCTTCGCCGTACAAACGACTAATTTATTTACATAAAGCAAAATCGCTACATCTAGAGTAAATGATGCTTCGGATACGATATGATTTTTTTGTAGAAATGACACTTCTCTGCGGCTCCCCAGGTGATTTTGATTTTTGATACTTAAACAAACTTTTGTGTTGATATTATATTAAGTCTACAGGTATTTCCTCTTTTCTTTTTAGCTCACCTAAGCACAAAGTAAAGGTGAGCTTTTGTGATCATCCAGCGTCCGTCGTCGTCAGTGTCTGTTAACAATTTCCTACAAATGACTTCTCCTACTAAACCAACAGACAGATTTAAAAACTTCACAGGAATGGTCCTTAGGTGGTCCTCTTTCAAAGTTGTTCAAAGAAATTAATTCCAAGTAGAACTTTGGTTGCTGCGGCATCAGAAAAGAGGAAAATTGCCAAATCTTAAAAAATCTTCTTGTCCAAAAGTACTGGCTTGAATTGAAAATTGTTTTGCACAAATATTCCTTGGGTTACCCTCTACCAAGATTGTTCAAATATTTCCGATCCGCTGAAAAACATGGCCGCCAGGGGGCGGACCTTTTTTTCCTTATATATGTGCATTGTAAAAACTTTAAAAATCTTCTTGTCCAAAAGTACTGGCCTGATTTGAAAATTATTTTGCACAAATGTTCCTTGGGGTACCCTTTACCAAGATTGTTCGAATATTTCCGATCCGTTGAAAAACATGGCCGCCAGGGGGCGAAGCTTGTTTTCCTTATATGTGCATTGTTAAAACTTTAAAAACTTCTTGTCCAAAAGTATTAGCCCGATTTGAAAATTATGTTGCACAAATGTTCCTTGGGTCACCCTTTACCAAGATTATTAAAATATTTCCGATCTGTTGCAAAACATGGCCGCCAGGGGGCGGAGCTTGCTTTCCTTATATGTGCATTGTAAAATCTTTAAAAATATTCTTGTCAAAAAGTACTGGCATGATTTAAAGATAATTTGATACAAATCTTCCTTGGGGGACCTTCTATCAAAATTGTTCAAATTAATCCAATCCATTGAAAAACATGGCTGCCAGAGGCGGGGCTTGTTTTCCTTATATGTGCATTGTAAAATCTTTAAAAATCTTCTTGTCCAAAAGCACCTGCCTGATTTAAAAATTATTTGGCACAAATGCTCCTTGGTTAGCCTTCTACCAAGGTTGTTCAAATTAATCCGATCCGTTGAAAAACATGGCCACCAGGGGGTTGCTTGTTTTCCTTATATGTATAGAGTAAAAAACTTTGAAAACTATTGAAGTTCTATTAAATCAGGTGAGCGATATAGGGCCATCATGGCCCACTTGTTATAATTGCTTTCGTCCATTTTTAAATACATTCCAGTAGGTGAGTTAGGCAGGATCTTCATATCTTAGTTCCAGGTTAACCCTTTCCCACTTGCAACTACTACTACTACTACTACTACTACTACTACTACTACTACTACTACTACTACTACTACTACTACTAATACTACTACTACTACCTCCTTCTACTACTACTACTACTACTACTACCTATATATACTACTTACTACTACTACTACTACTGAGAAAGTGTGAAATAAACCTGGCGCTGGCTGGAAATTTGGGTAATAAACTTGGCGCCGAAACAGTTAATCACAATGTTTTCAACTCTATTCAATTATAATTGTACTTTTATTCATAGAGAATTTCTATAGTTTTACCTAGATGTTTTCAAAGTCATCGGTTGGAGATTGGTTGTATGTGGGAAAGGATTAAAGTGATAGCACTTGTTTTTCTACAATTGCATTTATGATTTTTAGCTCACCAGAGCACGTAGTGCTCAATGTGAGTTATTGTGATCGCCCTTTGTCCGTCGTTCGTCGTTCGTCGTCCGTCGTCAACATTTGCTTGTTAACACTCTAGAGGCAACATTTTGCATCCAATCTTTATGAAAGTTTATCAGAACATATATCTCCATAAACTCTAGGACAAGTTCGAAACTGGGTCATGTGGGGTCAAAAACTAGGTCACTAGGTCAATTGAAAGAAAATCTTGTTAACACACTGGAAGCCACATTTTTGGCTTGATCATGTTAAAACTTTGTCAAGATGTTTGTCTAAGTAATATCTAGGCCAAGTTCGAAACTGGGTCATGTCCCGTCAAAAACTAGGTCACTAGGTCAAATTTAAGAGAAACCTTGTTAACACTCTTGAAGCCACATTTTTGGCTTGACCATGTTGAAACTTTGTCAGAATGTTTGTCTCAGTGATTTCTAGGCAAAGTTCGAAACTAGGTCATATCCGGTCAAAAACTAGGTCACTAGGTCAAATTTAAGGAAAATCTTGTTAACACTCTGGAAGCCACATTTTTGGATTGAGCATGTTGAAACTTTGTCAGAATGTTTGTCTCAGTGATTTCTAGGCCAAGTTCGAAACTGGGTCATGTCCGGTCAAAAACTAGGTCACTAGGTAAAATTTATGAAACAAATTGTTAACACTTTGGAAGCCACATTTTTGGCTTGAGCATGTTGAAACTTTGTCAGAATGTTTGTCTCAGTGATTTCTAGGCCAAGGTCGAAACTGGGTCATGTCCGGTCAAAAACTAGGTCACTAGGTCAAATTTTATGAAACAAATTGTTAACACTCTGGAAGCCACATTTTTGGCTTGAGCATGTTGAAACCTTTTCAGAATGTTTGTCTAAGTAATGTCTAGGCCAAGTTCGAATATGGGACAGGTCAGGTCAACAACTAGGTCACTATGCCAAATTGTAGAACAATCTAGTTAACATTATAAAGATTGCATTTCTGACTTGAGCAGCTTGAAATTTTCTCAGAAAGTTTGTCTTGATGATATTGCCATTGGCGCTGAAAGAGTTAAGTCTTAAATAGCCCATTCTCAGGTGAGCGATTCCAGGGCCTCATAGCCCTCTTGTTCTAATTAAATTGCCCCATATGGCAAATAATCTGATTATACAATGAAAAACAACCCAGTAACTGTAATTTATTGTTATTTAGACAGTATATTAATTGTGTGTTATAAGTCATTTTGACATTAATAAGGAGTACCTTGCAAACATTTATCAGGATTTTAAGGAATTGAAGTCAGTTGTATTTTCAATTGGGTAACCCTTTTCCACATACAGCAAATCTTCAGAAGAAGACTTTGAAAACACATCTGGTTAAACAAATATGGTTAACTTCTAAAAAATCAAGTTACTGAATAAAGTTGGAAACATTGTATAGGATTTAGAAAGTGTCTGTATGTGTGTAAGGGGTAAGGGATCATGTAAAATTGATCTCATATTGCAGGATGATGTTGACAGTGATGATGAAGAAGAGTTTGTACCAGTGTCCAGTGGAAGCTACATCGATAAATTTATTTATCATACTAGAGCTGACCATGTGGTGGGCAATTCCTTAGCTCAGACAACAACGTAATGATATACAACATGCTTAGAAATCTGCCTGAATAATTTCTTTAACCTTTTTACGACAAACAGACTCTTCCTGACGCCTCTGTAGCTGACAATTTTTGAAAACATTGTGGCAAAAGAGAAATTGCTCATGATGAGCAATTTACCCTTTTGCCACAATGTTTTCAACTTGATTCAGTTATAATATTTTCATTTAAAGAAATTGTCCATATTATCACTGTCATAGCTAGTATAATACATTAAAAATACATAGTTATAACCTATCTTTTAAGATATATATTTGTTGATAACATGAATAAATTGTGATATCATGATGATTCCAATTAGTACACACAACATAGGATTTGGATGGGTAATAAATTAAGAGAGTTTTGTATTGTGTTTTATGCCATTTTCAACATTATTTCAGTTATATCATGACGACAGTTCATTTATCCATGATCCCTGGGTAAAACGAGCCAGTACCCGGCATGGAAATGTGCCTTACCAAAGGGCACTCCATCCTCACAGTTTCGTGTAGGAATCAAACCAAGAATACCCGAGTTCCAAATCCCCAATGGTGGATTCTCTACGAGAGTTTTCTCCATATCTAGGCCTCTGTACCATGTTTATCAATTAGCCTTCAAACCTGCAACATGATTCAATCTGTTCTGTGAGGACCTGCTTGAGTTGGTAGCGAACCAGCTTTGTCAATCCAGGGGTTGTGAGGCCTAAAATAAAATATTGTTTGTTTGCCGCTTCCGCCAGACCTATGTGTTTACCGCCGGTCCGAATTTTTTTACGACGCTTACAAATATATATTTTTTTTTTTCTTCTTTTCTTTCCTTAAATTAAAAAAAAGTTGCAAGTATGTCTGAGATTTTTTTTTTATTTACCTACCTACCTACCCACCCCTAATTGGCATGGGTCGGAAGCAGCAAACAATTTTTAGCTCCACTGGCTGAAAGCCAGTCGAGCTTATGTCATGGCGAATTGTCCGTCGTGCGTGCGTGCGTGCGTGCGTTAACTTTTTCCTTTAAACGACTTCTTCTCCCTAACCACTTGGCCAATTTGGTTGAAACTTCATGGGAAGCATCCTCTCAATGTCCTCTACTAAATTCCTTCAATTTTTTTTTATCCATTCAAAATTCTGGTTTCCATGGCAACCGAAAGAAAAAAATAGTGAGAACTTAAAAAATCTTCTTCTCCGAAAGTGTCAGGCCGATTTTCAAATAATTTTGTAGAAATGTTCCTTGGGTGACCCTTTATTAGATTCCTTCAAGAAATTTTGATTGGGCGAAAAACATGGCCGACAGGGGGCGGGGCTTTTTTGCCTTATATAGCTATAGTGAAAACTTAAATAATCTTCTTCTCAAAAAGTGTTCAGCAGATTTTCAAATAATTATGTAGAAATTGTTCCGTGGGTGACCCTCTATCAGATTCCTTCAAGCCATGTTGATTGGTAAAAAAACATGGCCGTCACAGGGCGGGGCTATTTTGCCTATATGGCTAAAGAGCAAACTTAAAAAATCTTCTCCTCCAAAAGTGTCAGGCCGATTTTCAAATAATTTTGTAGAAATGTTCCTTGGGTGACCCTTTATTAGATTCCTTCAAGAAATTTTGATTGGGCGAAAAACATGGCCGACAGGGGGCGGGGCTTTTTTGCCTTATATAGCTATAGTGAAAACTTAAATAATCTTCTTCTCAAAAAGTGTTCAGCAGATTTTCAAATAATTATGTAGAAATGTTCCGTGGGTGACCCTCTATCAGATTCCTTCAAGCCATGTTGATTGGTAAAAAAACATGGCCGTCACAGGGCGGGGCTATTTTGCCTATATGGCTAAAGAGCAAACTTAAAAAATCTTCTCCTCCAAAAGTGTCAGGCCGATTTTCAAATAATTTTGTAGAAATGTTCCTTGTGTGAACCTTAATTAGATTCCTTCAAGAAATGTTGATTGGGCGAAAAACATGGCCGCCAGGGGGCGGGGCTTTTTTGCGTTATATAGCTATAGTGAAAACTTAAAACATCTTTTTCTCCGAAAGTGTTCAGCCGATTTTCAAATAATTTTGTAGAAATGTTCATTGGGTGACCCTCTATCAGATTCCTTCAAGCCATGTTGATTGGTCGAAAAACATGGCCGCCAGAGGGCGGGGCTATTTTGACTTATATGACCAAAGTGAAAACTTAAAAAATCTTCTCCTCCGAAAGTGTCAGGCATATTTTCAAATAATTTTGCAGAAACATTCCTTTGGTGACACTCTACAAGATTCCTTTAAGCCATGGTGGTTGGTAAAAAAAATAGCCACCACGGGGCAGGGCTGTTTGGAGATTTTATTTTTGCCTTATGGCCGTGGAGCGATACTGGCCCTCTTGGGCCTCTTGTTTTTAGCTCACCTGTGCACGAAGTGCTCAGGGTGAGTTATTGTGATCGCCCTATGTCCGGCGTCCGTCGTCCGTCAACATTTTCTCCTCTGTAACCGGTGGGTCAACTGGGATGAAACTTCACAGAAAGCATCCTCTCAATGTCCTCACCAGAATTCCTTAAAATTGTTGGGATCCATGCAGAATTCTGGTTTCCATGGCAACGAAATGAAAAAAACTTCAAAATTCTTAAAAAATCTTCTCCTCCGAAAGTGTCAGGCCGATTTTCAAATTATTTTGTAGAAATGATCCTTGGGTGACCCTCTATCAGATTCCTTCAAGCCATGTTGATTGGTCGAAAAACATGGCCGCCAGGGGGGGGGGGGGGCTATTTTGCCTTATATGGCTATAGTGCAAACTTAAAAAATCTTCTCCTCCAAAAGTGTCAGGCCGATTTTCAAATAATTTTGTAGAAATGTTCCTTGGGTGACCCTCTATCACATTCCTTCAAGCCATGTTGATTGGTTGAAAAACATGGCCGCCAGGGGGGCGGGGCTTTTTTGCCTTATACGGCTATAGTGAAAACTTAAAAAATCTTCTCCTCCAAAAGTGTCAGGTTGATTTTCAAATAATTTTGTAGAAATGTTCCTTGGATGACCCTCTATCAGATTCCTTTAAGCCATGTTGATTGGTCAAAAATTATGGCCGCCAGGGGGGGCGGGGCTATTTTGCCTTATATAGCTATAGTGCAAACTTAAAAAATCTTCTTCTCCAAAAGTGTCAGGCCGATTTTCAAATAATTTTGTAGAAATGTTCCTTGGATGACCCTCTATCAGATTCCTTCAAGCCATGTTGATTGGTCAAAAAACATGGCCACAAGGGGTCGGGGCTATTTTGCCTTTTATGGCTATAGTGAAAACTTAAAAAATCTTCTCCTCCATAAGTGTCAGGCCGATTTTCAAATAATTTTGTAGAAATGTTCCTAGGGTGACCCTCTATCAGATTCCTTCAAGCCAAGTCGATTGGTCGGAAACTATGTCCGCCAGATGGCGGGGCTTATATAGATAAAGTGAAAAAAAAAATCAGGTGAGCGATTCCAGGGCCATCATGGCCCTCTTGTTTTAATTGTGGCCCGAGTTCAAACCCCAGCTTGGCCAGCATTCTTTCAGGTGTTTGACAAAAAGTCAATGCAATGGGAGTCATTTATCTTCCACAATTTGACTAAAAGTCCATGTGAAAAGCAGCCTGTTGTGTTGGGTACTGATGTGAGAAAACCGGGAAACACATGTGTATGTTAACTAGCAGCCGTGGTATGACTGAAAATTCTTGAAAACAGCATTAAACCCAAATGAATAAACTAATCAATCAACTGTTCTGTGGTACAATGGAATAGATCTGAATGATATCTTTTCAATAATTTTTTAAGATATTTAATAGCAAGAAATAAAAAAAACTTACACATAAAATATGAATTAAGCCTTTCCAACATACTACAAAATTGCAGCAGACAACTTTGAAACATACCCTCATAAAATATTGAAAATCTCTTTAAATGGATGTACAAAAAATTAAAAAAGTTGAAAACATTGTAGCAAATGGAAAAATTGCTCTGGGGTAATTTCTGATTCACAGTCTTACTGATTGGCTCCATCTTTCATGTTTATGTCTTACTCAGATTCACAGGATTATTGATGGGCTTCGTATATCGTGTTTATGTCTGTTTCAGATTCACATAATTATTGATGGGCTCTGTTTATCATGTTTATGTCCATTTAACATAATTATTGATTTGCTTTGTATAGTGTATACCATGTATATGTCTTTTTCAGAACTGCTGTTAAGATATTTTATGAAGGTAGAATAAGACTAAATGATAAACTGTTATTGAAGAAATCGACGAATGTGAGTATTTCACTCTTAAATCATTTTCATATGCCACAAATCTGCAACAAGTGATTTTAAAACATAAAATATTTGCTCATTATATAATGATCAATTGCTACTTTTGAAACAATGCTTTCAAAATGTGTCTGCTGTTGATCTGACAATACTATTTTGTCTGCATGCTGTAAAAAGGTTAATGTTATGGCTTCAATATCCAGTTTGTAGGTCTTCCTTTGTTGAGATAAACTAAATGTTTAACTACTTGTGGCAGTAGGACTGTGCATATGAATCTAGTAAACCTAACATGCGACAATTCTGCAGCACAACTTTGAACATATTTTGTCAAAAAATAGAAAATCTCTATAATTGAATGGATAACCTATGACAAAAAGTGGAAAACATTGTGGCAAAAAAAGAAATTGCTCGTTTTGAGCAATTTCTTCTTTTGTCACCATGTTTTCAAAAAGCCGTCTGCTGCAGAGGCGTCAGAAAGCGTCTATATGGGGGATAGGGTTAATTAAACACATCTTGTGATGTGGGTGTATTTACTTTATTGTTACTTAACCTTCAGACAATCCTAGACATTTATAAAACATCCCTTTAATAGACATGATAACAGCTATTTTAAGAAAGGTTAATAAAAAAATGTATTTTCATCGAAAGTGAACTTTCCAATCTTCCTACATTTCTCCTATTTTTAGTTCACCTGTGCACGAAGTGCTCAAGGTGAGTTATTGTGATCGCCCTATGTCCGGCGTCCGTCAACATTTTCTCCTCTGTAACCGGTGGGTCAACTGGGATGAAACTTCACAGAAAGCATCCTCTCAATGTCGTCACCAAAATTCTTTAAAAAAATTTGGATCCATGCAGAACTCTGGTTTCCATGGCAACGAAATTAAAAAAACTTCAAAATTCTTAAAAAATCTTCTCCTCCGAAAGTGTCAGGCCGATTTTCAAATTATTTTGTAGAAATGTTCCTTGGGTGACCCTCTATTAGATTCCTTCAAGCCATGTTGATTGGTCAAAAAACATTGCCGCCAGGGGGGGATGGGGCTATTTTGCCTTATATGGCTATAGTGCAAACTTAAAAAATCTTCTACTCCAAAAGTGTCAGGCTGATTTTCAAATAACTTTGTAGAAATGTTCCTTGGGTGACCCTCTCAGATTCCTTCAAGCCATGTTGATTGGTCAAAAACATGGCCGCCAGGGGGCGGGGCTATTTTGCCTTTTATGGTTATAGTGCAAACTTAAAAAATCTTCAACATCTTCTCCTCAGTAACCAGTGGGTCAATTTGGATGAAACTTCACAGAAAATATCCTCTCAATGACCTCACCAGAATTCCTTCAAATTTTTTGGATCCATGCAGAATTCTGGTTTCCATGGCAACGAAACGAAAAAAACTTCAAAATTCTTCTTCTCCCAAACTGGTTGGCAGATTTTGAACTTATTTTGTAGAAATGTTCCTTGGGTAACTCTCTATCAGATTCCTTGAAGTCATGTTGATTGGTCGAAAAACATGGCCCCAGGGGGGCGGGGCCTTTTTGCCTTATATGGCTAAAGTGAAAACTTAAAAAATCTTCTCCTCCAAAAGTGTCAGGCCGATTTTCAAATAATTTTGTAGAAATATTCCTTGGATGACCCTCTATCAGATTCCTTTACCCCTTTCCCTCATATAAACGCTTTCTGACGCCTCTGCAGCAAACGGCTTTTTGAACATCCACTTTTCGTCATAGGTTATCAATTCAATTATGGAGATTTTCTATGTTTTGACAAAATACGTTCAAAGTCGTCTGCTGCAGAATTGTCGTATCAGGGAAAGGGTTAAGCCATGTTGATTGGTCGAAAATCATGGCCGCCAGGGGGGGGGGCGGGGCTATTTTGCCTTATATAGCTATAGTGCAAACTTAAAAAATCTTCTCCTCCAAAATTGGCCGATTTTCAAATAATTCTGTAGAAATGTTCCTTGGATGACCCTCTATCAGATTCCTTCAAGCCATGTTGATTGGTCAAAAAACATGGCTGCCAGGGGGCGGGGCTATTTTGCCTTTTATGGCTATAGTGAAAACTTAAAAAATCTTCTCCTCCAAAAGTGTCAGGGAGATTTTCAAATAATTTTGTAGAAATGTTCCTAGGGTGACCCTCTATCAGATTCCTTCAAGCCAAGTTGATTGGTTGAAACTATGCCCACCAGATGGCGGGGCTTATAAAGCTAAAGTGAAGAAAAAAAATCAGGTGAGCGATTCCAGGGCCATCATGGCCCTCTTGTTTTTTAGAGCCCTGTGACATCATCTGATGACATCGATTGGTTAACCCTTTCCCTCATACGACAATTCTGCAGCTGACGACTTTGAGCATATTTTGTCAATAAATAAAAAATCTCTATATTAAAACTGAATGGATAACCTATGACTAAAAGTGGAAAACATTGTGGCAAAAGGAGAAACATACATTTTGATGTGTCTGCAGCACACACTTTTGACAATTTATAAAAAATCTTCGTAAAAAGAGTTAACCCTTTCCCTCATTCAACAATTCTGCAGCAGACGACTTTGAACATACTTTGTCAAAAGATAGAAAATCTCTATAATTGAATTGATAACCTATGACTAAAAGTGGAAAAACATTGTGGCGAAAGGAGAAATTGCTCGTTTTGAGCAATTTCTTCTTTTGTCACTATGTTTTCAAAAAGCCGTCTGCTGCAGGGGCATCAGAAAGCATCTATATGGGGGAAAGGGTTAACATTGTGGAATTGGAGATGATAAATTTCTCCTTTTGTCTCAGTGTTTTCAAAATCGGTCTGCAAGTGGGAAAGGGCAAATGATTTTCCTTTTATAATTATCTGCTTTAAAGACATTAAACAACTGACAAATAAACTTACTTTATCCCTTTCCCACATACAACACATCTGAAGTAGACGACTCTGAAAATATCTAAGCAGAAAGATCTCAATAAATGAAGGTATCATTGCTTTAAAAAAATACAAATATTGTGGCAAAAGGAGAAATTGTTCATTATGAGCAATTTCTGCTTTTGTCACAATGTTTTCAAAAGTTGTCTACTACATAGGCGTCAGAAAGCCTCAATATGTTGGAAAGGGTTATTCTGAACTGATTGCAACCAAGTATCATAGGTAGGTAGTTTAGACACCAATGAAACCTTGGGGAATTATTTGTGTCGAGGGCAAGGTCACCTTTACTATATTGAGAACCTTATTTCATGGCATTGCCACATATCTTATTTTCAGTTCACCTGAGCTTAATCTGCTCTATTCTGATCACTCTCTGTCCGTTGTCCTTGGTTAACTTTTAAATTTAAACATAATTTTTGACAAAACCACTACATAAATATTTCAAACCATGTTAATTGGTTTGAAGAGAGCATCCAGGTAGATTCAGAAAAGGGGTAAAATTAAGTTATAGCTTCAAATGACATCTCCTGCTAATCCACTGGACCTATTTCAACAAATCTTCAAATGAATGTTCTTTTGGTGATCCTCCTTCAAAACTGTAAATAAATTATATAAATTCTATGTAGAGCATTGGTTGCTGCAGCATCAGAAAAGGAGAAAAATCCCCAAAACTTTAAATTTCTATTCCTTTAAATCTGCTTGTCGGATTCCAAATCATTTGGAAGAAATATTTCTTGAGTGTCCCATCTAAAATCAAAGCGCCAATGGCACTGTAGTGGCGATCGTATGGAAAATCCTGCAAAGTAACAAGCAGTATATCGGTGTAGGGCTTGCGATGACTCTTGCGCGGGTATATTTGAGAATGTATCAACCCTGCATCTTTTGACAGTAGAATAATGTTAGTTTGCCAGAATGTTGTCTTGGTGATTATTTAGTTACGTTCTGAAATTGGTCATGATGTGTTCAAAATTAGGCCATTCCAAAGTTATGAAAAATCTAGTTGGTATTCGATAGACTACCGTTTTAGCTCATTAGAATGGATATTTGTAATCTAAATTGTTCGGGTAATCACATGTTTATATCACCAGGTCGTTAGGCCATATTAAGATAAAATATATTTTACACTTGACTAAAATGACTAAATTATCAAGAAAGGAGAGAAAACAGTATCCATTAGTTTGGTGTTTGTTTCAATGATGTCCGATATTAAACAGGTCTGTTCAATTTAGTCCCTTCACATTGCATGATAGAGGGTTGTCAGAGACATATAAACACAATGTATGTATATGTCTCTGAGGTTGTTAAACTGCTTCGAATAATGCGAGTGCAAAAACAAACACAAAACATGCTCCAAAAGCACAATTTCACTATTTGCCAAGCTGTTCAATTTATAAAAATATAGGCATATATTATAATGCTCGATCTCCAAACTAAATTAGGCTACACTGTCAGCATTGATTGCTAATTGACTCTAGAACGTGCAGACGTGTATACATAACGTGTGTACACACTGACATGTGTGTCCTTTAAACCTTTGTAAACCAGTCTTGTCATCTAGACGCTTTCATATATTTAAACAACTACAAAATAAAGCGTTTATACTATTGAGATTTACAAGCTCTTCTGGTTTTTGGTCTCGCGTGCTATTTATAGAACCTTTTGGAATTTCCAGATTTGAGTATCATCAGAGTTGCCGTTATTTGCAAGGCAGAACGCGCAATGATATTTATTATCTGCCAAATCATGACGAAGATAATATTTACATATTTCAACTCTATGTAGATAATGTCTCGATAAAACTCAAATATTAGTAACAATCCGGTACCAAAGTAGCACTGACATAATTATTATTAATCACGTCTCTGCATCAATGATGGAACTATAACGGATGTGAGTAAATTAGTTTGCAGTAAGGAAAAAAAATATCAACCGATTGTTCAAAACCGACTATATAAATATTTTTCGTTGTTGTTGTTTTTTTAGCATTGTGGCGATTGTCAAACCAATCGCCACAAAAATTGTTCTAGCAACGGAATAAGTGGCAAAATGATAAATTTCATTCTTATTTAAGTGCTTGTCTTATTAGTCCCCTACCAGTCGAAGACCGGTTTGGGAACTATAGGTTTGGTCGATTCTGTCTGTCTGTATGTCGCATACAAGCCCCAGGCCTGTACCTCAAATGTCAAGGTCACACTTAGAGGTCAAAGGTCAAAATGAGTACTGTTTGATAGGATTACCTTGTACGGCCTGCATCTCAACCATGCATCATGTGATTTCTTGGCACAAAAGTTCACCATGATGAGGCGGCATGTCATACTCAAGATCCCGGCCTGTACCTCAAATGTCAAGGTCAACCTTTACAGGTCAAAGGTCAAAATGAGTACTGTTTGATAGGGCTGTACTTCGTCTGGTCCATATCCCAACCATGCACCGTAGGATTCCCAAATAACTCAGTACACATGAATATGATGAATCGGCGTGTCACGCACAAGACCCAGGCCTGTACCTCAAAGGTCAAGGTCACACTTAGAGGTCAAAGATCGAAATGAGAAACCATGCATCATAGAATTCCCAAGTTACTGGGCACACATGTTCACCATGATGAGGTGACATGTGGTACACAAGCCAGTTCCTCAAAGGTCAAGGTCACACTTACATGTCAAAGGTCGAAATGAGAAATATTTGAAAGGACTGTATCCAAAATGTATGCAAGTCGTTTTTGTCCAAAAATACTCATAAAATACACAATGTGCCTTTTGTATTGCTTGCAATATGATATTAGCTTTTTTCAAGATAATTTAGCAGAAATTTTCCATTTTGGGCATTCCACAAAAGTTTTTAAAGCCGTATTTTTTGATTGATAAAGATACATGCCATACGGCATTAGAAATCGGATAATTTTTATTAATGAAGTGTTAGCTTCCAACAACATTTTTTCCTAATAATCAAATATCGACCAAACCTCACAGGACTGTTTTCTTTGGACTGGTCCACTTTCAAATTGTTCAAAGATTAGATGTCTTATTTCAGATGTTTTTTACTAATATGCTGTTTCTTTTACAGTGTCTGCTCCTTGCAGTTTCATTCCTACTCTTGATCAAATATTCCCTGATTTTAGCGGTTACACATTTGCTACTAATTATACTCTCACTCAGGTGATCAATTTAGGGCAACTTTGCCCGCTTGTTTCTAATGTATTTCATTAGAAAGTTTATAAATAACAGATATGCTATAAGAGGTAAGAACTTAACCCTTTCCCCTTCATACGACAATTCTGCAGCAGACGACTTTGAACATATTTTGTGAAAAAAAGGAAAACCTCTATAATTGGATGGAAAACCTATGACTAAACGTGGAATACATTGTGGCAAAAGGAGAAATTGCCCGTTTTGAGCAATTTCTTCTTTTGTGACCATGTTTTCAAAAAGTTGTCTGCTGCAGAGGCGTCAGAAAGCGTCTATATGAGGGAAAGGGTTAAAGTTTTGTCTTCTTACAGGTTAAAGAAAATGACGTTATAGATTTGGTGCACCAGGAAAAAGAGAAGCAGTTACAGGTTTCTAGTGTTCAAGTAATCAAAGTTCACGCAGATAAGACAAAATCAGGGAAAACTAAGATTACTGTGCGTTTATGGAAAAAGCCTTATCTAAAAGATAGAGTGTGAAATATATATATTTTTTTACTGTTCTCTAATTGACGTGATAAAGACATATTGTTATGACTCTTCAAAACGCAAGTTCTGATTTCAATACAGGAAAAGGGCACTTTCTTCATGCCGTTGTTGCAGACAACTTTTGAAAACATTATGAGCAATGTCTCCTTTTGCCACAATGTTTTCAACTCTATTCAATAATTCTACTTTTATTTAACAACATTATTCATATTTTTGCCTATATGTTTGTAAAGTCTTTTTTTATTTTCTTATGTGGGAAAGTGTTAAGAAAATGTCATGGATTTCCAGAATGAAAAAAAGAGACGGATTGTTGCCTTCCTTCTGCAGGTGTGCCCCCTTGTGAGTTGTATTACATGTCTTGGACACTTATGTTTTATTAGTTCAATGATAATTATGTCTCCCCTTCTCCGAAAGGGGGGACATGCTGTATTTGTAGTTATTCTTATTCTTATTCTTATTATTATTCTTCTTCTTCTTCTTAACTTTTGTTTGTCCAGAGCAGAACTTGGAAACTACTTGAAGTAATTGATTGAAACTTGGAACATATATAGATGGCAATGTGAAGTTGTGCACCTTGCAAGAATTATAACTCTGGGCCACTTTGTTGCAAAGTTATCTGCCCTTGTTCAATATTTTAATAGTGTAAACTTTGTCCAGAGCAGAACTCAGAAACTGCTTGAAGGAATTTATTGAAACTTGGAACATAGATAGATGGCAATGTGAAGTTGTGCACCTTGTCATATTTATGAGTTATCTCCCCCTTGTTCAATATTTTAATAGTGTAAACTTTGTTCAGAGCAGAACTCATAAACTACTTGAAGGAATTTATTGAAACTTGGAATATAGTTAGATGGCAATGTGAAGTTGTGCACCTTGCAAGAATTATGAGTTATCTCCCCCTTGTTCAATATTTTAATAGTGTAAACTTTGTCCAGAGCAGAACTCAGAAACTACTTGAAGGAATTTATTGAAACTTGGAACATAGATAGATGGCAATGTGAAGTTGTGCACCTTGCAATAATTATGAGTTATCTCCCCCTTGTTCAATATTTTAATAGTGTGAACTTTGTCCAGAGCAGAACTCAGAAACTACTTGAAGGAATTTATTGAAACTTGGAACATAGATAGATGACAATGTGAAGTTGTGCACCTTGCAATAATTATGAGTTATCTCCCCTTGTTCAATATTTTAATAGTGTAAACTTTCTCCAGAGCAGAACTAAGAAAGTACTTAAAGGAATTTATTGAAACTTGGAATATAGACAGATGGCAATGTGAAGTTGTGCACCTTGCAAGAATTATAACTCTGGGCTACTTCGTTGCAAAGTTATCTCCCCTTGTTCAATATTGTAATAGTCATTGACAAACTGCAATGGGGAGACATATGTTTTTTCATAAAAACAACCTTTCTAGTTCACAACTGTTTTTGTCTCACTGCAAGGAAGTAGTGAAGTACTAGTCATAGGGTTTTCAAATTTGGATCAAAGATACATCTAGTACCCTTCTTCATTTTTATAGTCAAAGGGGATGACAGTGAGACATTTAATTATGTGTTGTTTTGGTTATTAACCTTTTCCCACATACAACAAATCTCCATAAACTTTGACAACTTTATAACAAGAGGCCCAAGAGGACCAGTATCACTAGAATGCATTTGGCAAAAATTGAATCACTATAGCCATGTAAGACAAAACAGTCTGGCCCCTGGCAGTCATGTTTTTCTGACCCATCAACATGGCTTAAAAGAATCTCATAGAGGGTCAAGGAACATTTCTATTCAGTTATTTGAAAATCGGCATCAGACTTTTAAAGTTTTCACCTATTAAGCCATATAAGGTAAAACAGGCCCAATCCCTGGTGCCAATGTTTTTTGACCAATCACCATGGCTTGAAGGAATCTGATAGAGGGTCATCCAAGAAACGATCAGTTTTGGCGAAGAGGAATAATAAAAGAAATTCTTCCCATGAAGTTTCATCCCATTTGGACCATGGTTGTCAGATTTTAAAATGATATATTTTGTTCCTCATGCATTGGAGCGGATATAAGCCCTCTTGGACCTCTTAGTTTTATTGTGATGGATTTCGACAAATTTATAAAAGCAGATGATTTTTAGCTCCACTGTCTTCAGCCAGTCGAGCATATGTCATGGCGAATTATCCGTTGTGCGTCTGTGCGTGTGTGCGTGCGTTAACTTTTTCCTTTAAACAACTTCTTCTCCCTAACCACTTGGCCAATTTGGTTGAAACTTCGTAGGAAGCATCCTCACAATGTCCTCTCTTAATTTTATTTTTGATCCATCCATAATTCTGGTTTCCATAGCAACCAAAAGAAAAAAAATAGTGAAAACTTAAAAAATCTTTTTCTCAGAAAGTGTCGGGCCGATTTTCAAATAATTTTGTAAAAATGTTCCTTGGGTGACCCTTTATTAGATTTCTTCTAGAAATGTTGATTGGTTGAAAAACATGGCTGCCAGGGGGTGGGGCTATTTTGCCTTATATAGCTATAGTGAAAACTTAAAAAATCTTCTTCTCAGAAAGTGTTCAACCGATTTTCAAATAATTTTGTAGAAATGTTCATTGGGTGACCCTCTATCAGATTCCTTCAAGCCATGTTGATCGGCGCTATTTTGCCTTATATGACCGTAGTGAAAACTTAAAAAATCTGTAGAAATGTTCCTAGGCTGACCCTCTATCAGATTCCTTCAAGCCATGTTGATTGGTGGAAAAATATGGCCGCCAGGGGGTGGTGCTATTTTGCCTTATATGGCTATAGTGAAAACTTAAAATATCCTCTCCTCCGAAAGTGTCAGGCCGATTTTCAAATAATTTTACAGAAACATTCCTTGGGTGACACTCTACAAGATTTCTTAGAGCCATGGTGGTTGGTAAAAAGCTTGGCCACTAGAGATTTGATTTTTGCCTTATGGCCGTGGAGCGATACTGGCCCTCTTGGGCCTCTTGTTAAAATATCACATCAACTTAAGAGTACCCTTTTCGAGCCCCGGTAGCTCATTCTGTAGCAATGCGGGCTGTCAATGCAGGGCTTGTGAGTTTGAATCCCAGCTCAACCATCATTATTTCCGAGGTTTGACAAAAGTCGCGGTGACATGCGTCATTGTCTTTCACCAAAGGGCTAACAGTCTATGTGGAAAAGCAGCCAGTTGCTTGGAAAGTATGATGTGTTGAGTACTGGTTTGAGAAATCCAGGAAACGCATGGGTAGGTGAACTGGCTGCTGTGATATGACTGAAAAATTGTTGTAAACGTTAAACCCGAATCCATCAAAACCTTTCCAAATACAATAAATCTGCAGCAGAATACTCTTAACCCTTTCCCTCATACGACAATTCTGCAGCAAACGACTTTGAACATATTTTGTCACAAAATAGAAAATCTCTATAATTGAATGGATAACCTATGACTAAAAGTGGATTAGTGAGCTGTTGCCGTGATATAACTGAAATAATGTTGAAAACATTGTTATTTAAACCCAACTGAAAAACAAAATTTAAGTTAAATTTTGATGATAAGATTTTTTAATAAATTAACAGAACTCTGGATAAGGAGTGTTTATACGAAAAAGTACTGCTACAACGTTTACACAGGTCAATTAATAAACCGTTACACTTTCTCCAGGGTGGGTTCCAGTCCAACATGGGAAGTTCTATGACATCCTTCATTCTGAAAGAAAGTATACAGTTTTGCAAAGAAAACAACAGTAAATTATTTGCGTGTTTTTTAGGCGCTCGTCAAGCATTTGATCGTGTATGGCATAATGGTCTCTTTTACAAGCTAAATGAACTTGGCGTTAGTTATAAGCTTTTAAAAATAGTTATTGCAATGCATTCCGATATGTATAGCTGTGTAATGTATAATGGGTTTTATTCTGACTGGTTCCCTGTTTTACAGGGAACCAGGCAAGGTGGCGTCTGGTCACCATTTTTGTATCTTGTTTATATTAACTCACTACTTGACCAGTTAGTTAACAGTAAATTGGGTTTCCAGATTGAAGGGTCTCATTTCTGTGCTCCGTCTGTATGTCTGTCTGTCTGTCTGTCTCTGTGTGTGTGTGTGTCTCTCTCTCTCTCTCTCTCTCTCTCTCTCTCTCTCTCTCTCTCTCTCTCTCTCTCTCTCTCTCTCTCTCTCTCTCTCTCTCTCTCTCTCTCTCTCTCTCGTATAATTTTGTATTACATTTGTGTTTATATGTATTGTTTGTATTATAAATTATAAAATGAAATCTTCTGTATAGGAGGAAATAAAGATATAATAATAATAATATATGTCCAACACTCATTAACCCTTAAACCACCTCTTTTTCTAAATACAACGATTTTGTTTTGTCAATGTTAACCTTCAATCCCCATTTGTTACAGTATTTATACAAATTATTTAAACTAGTTTGCAAATATACTGGATCGTCACTCAAAACAGCCATGTCGTCTGCAAAAAGTAAAAGTAAAATGTTAATATCTCCAATATTCAATCCAGACGAATTATTTCCCATCAAATATAGTTCAAGATCGTCTACAAATAGGGCAAAAAGTAGAGGTGAAATTATTTCCCCTTGTTTAAGTCCAACATGGGAAAAGAAGCAACCGGAGGTCGTATTATTGACTTTAACAAAAGATTTAACCTTAGCATACATATCTCGAATGATTCGTAACATTTTACCCTTAACTCCCAAATTGAACAACTTAAGCCATAACCCATTTCGATAAACACTATCAAATGCCTTTTTTAAATCAACAAATGCAACATAGAAACGTTTATTTTCAGAGAGCATTTTTTGTATAACTGAATTAAGGACAAAGCATGCATCTGTTGTAGAGCGATTTGGTCTGAACCCAAATTGAGCGTCTGATAAAATAGCATTGTTTTCACAAAATAAGCTCAGTCGTCTATTTAAAATGGCCGTGAATATTTCAGATAAACAACTCACAAGGGTGATCCCACGATAGTTGTTCACGTTGCTTGTGTCATTCTTTTTATGTAACGGGATAATAATTCCCTCCGCCCACTGTTCAGGGAAAAAACCGGACCTAAAAATAGCATTAAAAATATCTGCCAAGTGGTGTGAGATAATATCACTGCTTTCAATAAAAAATTCATTCAATAAGCAATCCTTTCCCATGGCTTTTTCTCTGTTAAGCTTGTTGATAGTATATTCCACCTCCTGTACAGATATGTTCTGATCTAGTTCTTCATAATTACACATTTCTGAGTTAAAATCGTTTCCTTTACAAAATTGTTCACAAAATAGATCATCCACAGGTTTGATATCATCAAAAAGCTTTGAAAAATATTTATGAAATTCGTCCATCGTTATATCATTCGACAATGTTTTTTTCTTTTTACAAAACAAATTCCAGAAATCCTTAGGACGAGAATGTTTAAGTTTTTCTATAGATTTGTACTGCTCTTTAAAGTAAAGATTTTTCCGGTTGCGTACTGCCTTTTTATATGCTTGCTTGAGATAACACATGCTCTCTCTGTTCCGCGAGAAGACCAACAATGTGGACTTGGTGTAAAGTATGTACCCGGATCAGCCTAAGCATTCCGCGCAAGCTAATCCGAGCAGACACTTTTCGCCTCATGTGGATTTCTTGTTTCAGGAATCATTCCTATGTACTTCTATCCCCCCGAGACGGAATGTGTCGAACCGGATCAGTCTGCGCGGATTGCGCAGGCTGATCTGGGTCGATACATAACGCAGATGCCATAACGTTGGTTTTTTCGCGGGACGGCTCTTGTGTTGTCTACGTCCTATCCCAAGAAAATTTTATAACGTAAAAGTTAAAAGCGTTATTATGTTCGTTAGTCTACCAAAGTTCGGCAAGTCACATTTACCCTAATCCAGTATATCAAGAAGGTTACAGAAATGTTGTGACAGGTGAGATTTCTGTCAGTTGACATATTAAGCCTTAAACTGCAATTGTTCTATTGAAATCTGCGGCTTCCAACACGTAATGCACCTCAATAACGAGTATTACTTTTCCTGTACAGACGGAATGGAAAAGTAGGAAATAGAGAATTAACGTCTGAAGTTGGTGACCTTATATATAATATAACACGCTGATTATTCATATGCCGTAGTAATTTTGGCCTTTCAGCCTTCGTCAGCGGAGTTTTATTCAACTACATTGACTGTGATTATGATTTATTTATTCTTTCAATGCACTTTATATAAATATATACTTCATTGGGTTAGTTTATGTTGAATTCACACACAAGTGTGTACTCGCTAAATAGTCATATCGTTGGACATTCCATTTTCGTAAGCCTCCCTTTTTCGTGACGTCACTATTTTTGGGCTTATATCACTTGACTTTGTCCTTGCAGCCGATTTGGAACTGTAAAATTATTTCCCAATGGCCAAAGTATTTGCTGACATATTTCAACAATAAAATGCATCTTAAACAGTTTTGTTACTTGTTGTCAATGGAGGAATAGCCAAAATACCCTTATTTTTTATATACCAAATTTAATGAACAGTTTAAACCCCCAAAAAGTGGAAAAATCGGACATGAAAATTTATCGTAAAAAGGGTATTTTGTTGTTTACAAAATGGCGGCTAGGGTCATGTGATTTGTTTGACCTAGTTAGGTAAATGCAATTTTTCATTGGATTTCACATTCCTAAAGGTGCTTACGCATAGAGATGTAAAATAACTAAAATATTTTAAATAATATCCCATTAGAAATATGGCAATTTTGAAATCTGTATTGATCTTTGTGATGATGTAAATATAGGATGATTACAGGGTACCAAATCTCCATGCAAACCCTTAAGGTTGACACAGTGGGATAAAAAATGAGAATGGAAAATAAGCTTAACGAAGATTCAAAGTTGAGTAATTAAAAAAAAAAAGTTCATATTTAAATCAAGGATAATTTCAAATTAATTGGTTTAAACTATATAAAATATTTTTGCTTCAGTTTTTTGGTGTTCAATATGTTACGACCTATTGCCCGTTTTAAATTTTTTTTTTTTTTTTTTTGTGTGTTGCCTTTATGGGAACTGCAAAGTGCCAAAATAATGACGTCACGAAAATAGGATAACAATTTCGGCTTCGGACTTGTTGAACACATGTGTATTCAAGATTATTTTTTTTGTGAATAATTAGTTTTCAAAGGAATTTTTGCCCGAAACTTAGAGGAAATAAATAAATCTTTCAGATAAGACATGAAAATTCGTATCATTCACTAAGCCTTCTGCATATTTTGTCTTTGAAGCCTTACACTCACGAATTATGGATGCTCGGGGATACGTACTGACAGGGATGTAGAATATATTTTTGGGAGACTTGCGCATGCGCAGAGGCTGCCATAGTCATAGTGAGTTTGAAGTCACGTGATGTATATGCCCTTCACCACAAACAATTAAGTACAATTTTTGGTTTGACTAATTTACGAATGCTCACAAAAGCAAACATAGAGTAACGGAAAAAAATCCGATTATTCAAGCTTATAATAGAAAATAACAAGTCTTGTAAGTGTAAATATCATATTTAAAGTGTACACAATTATTTAGATATCACTACGCCAATATAGCACTGCACCGCGCAATTGTAACCCGTTTTTCCCTCTCGGTAGAGATGTAAACATCCACTCGCCCGCTAGCATAAGCGAGTGGAATGAAGGATCGGCTAGTACGAAATTCTAGGCGCTAGTCCATACATATTCGTTCATGTCCTTATTCATAAAGATAGTATGCATTGCTAAGCCTTTTCTTTCTCTTTCTCTCAGTCCATCTATTCCTTCGACAACGATTAACGATGACTTGCATTTTGGATAGGTGCTTTCGACAAGGTCCGCGTCTAAAGAAACAAATTTCATCAAATGATTTGAGCGCTTTAAATCACTTGTTTATAAAGCGTTTAGAATACTTTGATTATAATAGGCAGAACGAATAACGAATAAATCTTGCAAGAAATTTATCATTTCTTTCGGCCAAAATCAGGTAAATGACCCGCGGATATTGGTTGTTACAACATAACTGATTCATCCTTTTATTCTAAATTTGTATTACACAGTTCAAAATTAGATTTTGACAGTTTGTTCGTTATGATTTTGACGCGATTATTTCGTTCATAGAGTTGATTACTAACAGATAACTAAGTTGATGATGGAAAGAACATTAACAAGTTAAGTTAAGCTAAAACATGCACAGGCAGGCGAGTGTTTCATTAGGATAAGTGCAACACTCAATTCCCAATCCTGCTTGCCCTTTAACAAATCACAACCCACCCCACAATATAAAAACTCTGCAGCAGACGAATTAAAAAAAATCTGAGCAAAGATACAGAAAATCACATTTATTGGAAGTGTAATCATTGAATATAGTTGAAAACATTGTTGCAAAAGGAGATAGCTTGTTATGAGCAATTTCTTCTTCTGCATCAATGTTTTAAAAAGTCGTCGGCTGCAATTACGTATGCAAGTGGGAAAGGTTTAAATAAGAAACACTTTTTCAAATGATAGTCAGTTGGCTATTCTAGTATATAATGTCTGTCTTAAATAATAATGACAAAACTTTCAAAAAACAAGAAAAAGATTTTTTACAATTTAATTGAAAACATATTTAATCAAATTTGGGAAAGTTGTCCCTTTCCGTGCTTTTTTTATGAGAGTTCAAATCACAAGCAAAACTTATGGGACAGAGTTGACAAATAACACATTGACACAATTTCAGATTTAGGCTTTGTTTCTGTCAAACTGCTGAAGAAGACAACACTGAGACACGCATTTTGATTAAAAGTTTATTTAAAAAAAGGAATAATTTTATTTAACATTACAATGATGGTGTAGAAAATACATGTCAACAATACATTTTTCTATTGTACATTCATTGCACAGACCAAATCTTAGCAAGTTTGAAATTATGGACCTCTCAGCACATTTTTTTTCTTAATTCATTACTTCTTGGCAGGATTTTACTGCTAAAATTGATTATTTTTTTTTTTATTTGGCCGGATTGCTCTAGCAATTCCGGTCTATAGATTGGCGATGTCTATCTCTCCGTCTGTCTGTTCGTCAACATTTTGTAAAATAAATATTCATATATGCACTTCTGTATCTCTTCTTAAACGATCGCAATTCTACCTTCAGTACTTCAGTACTTTGATTGTATTTAGTTATACATCCCTGTCGTAATTTAAGACTAGTACTGAGTACTTGAAAATTGGTACTCGAGTAAATTCTATTACAAGTACGGAGTCACGCATCCCTGACCACTACACCACCGAGGTCTTTCAAAGATATATATGTGATGTTATATCGAACTTTATAACCCTTTCCCATATATAGCCGCTTTCTGATGCCTCTCCAGAAGACGACTTTTGCCACAATGTTTATAACTTCATCCAATCAGTGTTCTTTCATTTATAAAGAGTTTTCATATTCTAACAAAATGTTTTCAAAGTCGTCTGCTGCAGCATTGTTGTATAAGGGAAATTGTCAAATCCAGGCTAGCCACTGTCGATTTGTTTTGTCCGATTTTACAATTGTGTTAAGGGTAGATTATTAAACTATTCCCTTGACGATGACAACCATTGCTGACTCTTCGAACGGTTGTTATGGAACGATTTCGGAATAAACGTGGCAAGAGACAACTCTCGCCGAAAAACGTCTACACTCAGAAGACATCCATAGGTGTAGGGTAAGTTAACTTCTGACGAAAAGCTAAAACTATTACTATACTATTTTACTGGCATACTTGTATGTTATCAACAGAGGGTAAGCAACGAAAACATATCCGACTTTTCGATGTATGCTCTATTTGAGCCCAAAATACTTATCCTATATTTAAAATTGTAAAAGTGAAATGTGTTAACTTCGTTCCAACCCTTACACCAGATAGAGTATGTATATGTCTCGGTTCCATTAGACCATGTGATCACATATTTCTAATATTTATTGAATATTTAGTTTATTTTATTTATTTGTCATTATAAGTTATTTTTATTATTTATTATTTATTTGTCATAAAAACATAATTTTAATTATTATTATTTTATAGTTCATTATTTGCCGCATGGTAATGTTCTCTATATCGATTAAAGTACGAAACATAAAGGAAGCGAAAAACGATTTGGCGGAATAGATGAATGTGTTGTCAAGCACGACAAACAAAACAAAGACGGTCATCCAGTTCACATTTTGAATCGGATCTGTCCCTTGTCACATTTAGAAACTGTTTTCGAGTCGCTTCTACATACAGGTATTGCTTAAACTCGTTTTATCAGTATTATCATGTAATTTAGTTCACTTGGGCACGAAGTGAGATAGTGTGCACATCCTGTGTCCGTGGTGCGGTATAAACATTGTCCACCGATATTAATAGGTTAGTAGTACAGAGCGTGACCCCAGGTAATTGTGTTTCTATATATTGTATAGGATTTAGTCATTTTGTTTTGTGGAGTAAATTTTTCTCATTGATATGCCTATGTTTTTAATATGAATATTTTTAAGCCATTTTGCTTTGTGGAGGTGTGTTTTCTCTTATATGAGTATATATTATAAACCGTCTTTTTTGTTTTGTGGAGTCAATTTTTAAACACGAATACTCTGAGACCCTTATCATTAAGAATAGTCCAAAGTGTTTACTATATGGTTAATAGGAATCCGTCATTTTGTTATATGGAGTCAATTTTTTCCTTTATATTTATTCCTATGTATTTAATAGGAACCCGTGGATTTATTTTCTCCTAAGTATTCTTGTGTATATTCGATCTTTTTTGTTTTGGTGGAGTAAATTTTTAATCTCGAAGAATCTGAGACCCTTATCATTAATGATAGTCCAAAGTGTTTACTATATGTTTAATAGGAATCTGCCATTTTGTTTTGTGGAATTAATTTTTCTCCCATATATTCCTGTGTATATATAGTATAAACCATCCATGTTGTTTTTTGGAGTCAATTTGTACAAGTACATGTAGAAACCCTTATCATTTAGGGTTTTGTTTGTTTGTTTGGAGTTTAACGCCGCTTTCAACAGCTTTGGTCATATCACGGCGGTCAGTGCACCTACCCATGTTTTCCTGGCTTTCCCACACCAGTACTTACACAACATTCTTTCGAAGACACTGACTACTTTCTCACATATATCAGAGGTGAGAGGCAATGGAAAACATCGCCCGAAAGAATGTCGCCGCAACCGGGTATCGAACCCGTGACCTCCAGATCACGAGTCAGATACGCTACCAATTGAGCTACCCGGCCAGGTTACCTGTTAGGGTAGTCCATATCATATTTCGATAACTCGTTTGTGTGCGGGGACATTCCGAGACACACTCCTAGATCATTTGATGGGTCCTTTAACTTACTAGAACATGCCTTTATCATTCAAAGATATGTAGGTGTGGCTCACAATATCAATCAAAGTACTGAAAGTACTTAAATGCGGGGATATTGGCTCTAGAGTGTTAACAAGATTTTCCTTCAATTTGACCAAGTGACCTACTTTTTGACCCATCATAACCCATGTTCAAGCTTGACCTACTTATCATCAAGACAAACATTCTGATAAAGTTTCAACTTACTCAAGTTGAAAATAAGGCCTCTAGAGGGTTAACAAGATTTCATTCAATTTGGCTTAGTGACCTAGTTTTGACCCGACTTGACCAATATTCGAACTTGGCCTAGATATTATATAGATAAACATTTTGACAAAATTTCAAGCTGCCTTAGCAAAAAATGTGGTTTCTACAGTATTAACAAGATTTACCTTCAATTTGGCCTAGTAACCTAGTTTCTGACCCAATAGTACCCATATTCGAACTTGACCTAGATATCATTATTACAAACATTCTGACAAAAGTTCAAACTGCTGAAGCAAAAATTGTCGACATGACTCATGTTCGAACTTGACTTACTTCATCAAGACAAACATTCTGATAAAGTTTCAACATGCTCAAGTGGAAAATGTGGCCTCTAGATTATTAACAAGATTTTCCTTCAATTTGACCTAGTGACCTAGATTTTGACTTCAAATGGCCCAGTTTCGAACTTGTCCAAGACTTGATGGAGATGAATGTTCTGATAAACTCTCATGAAGATCCGATGCAAAAATGTAGCCTGTAGAGTGTTAACAAGGGAAGATGTTGACGATGCACGACAACCGTATTTCCGTATTACAAGGGAAAATGTTGACGATGCACGACAGCCGTTTTTCCGTATATTTCATTGTAATGATTTTCTCAAAAGGTTTTTGAGCTACTCGTTTTCCATATATTTAAAAAAAACATTTAAGATCCTTATGTCTAACTTAAATTTCTAAATTATATATACAACTTCATGGATTAAAACTTAACATTGTGTACGTTTACTTTGTATAACGTGCATACTGTTTAGCTTGTTGTGAAACGTATTTAACTGATCCCTGGACAATCAAGAAAAAATGTCAATTTAAAAAAACAATAGAGGGCAGCACAACAAATTTACAAATTTATAATCCTGAAATCTGGGCATAACAATATACGGAGGTATTCAGCATAGCTGAATCCACCGCATAAAACGGCACATAGTTCTCGATCTAACAACATCTTCATATGTTCAGATGCATTTAATAGGTTGTTGATCTCGGGGTATTCCATGGAATATAACTCAATTCTTAAGCACACTGCTTTCCTTTTGGAGTACTACTGTTTCATTATGAACATGGACAGTTTGATACTCAATACGTTGTTTAGATAGTAACGCACATCAGAGTCCCTAGTACTCATATTCATAACTTGTATACTTTGAGGGTATGTAATTATCGCATTCTAGACTAAGAAATTCCAACTTATCATTACTTTCAGTGTTTTGATTTATTACTGGAGGGAGTAGTCTCATAATCGAGGTGTAAGATGACACACGTGTTGTATACAGAGCTGACTTGCATACCCGATATAGAGATGATAACGGTCACTTTACGCCAATACTGAGTTGGTCCAACGACACCTCCTTACTCATGGAAGCATCCCTTATGTTTTGAAACATCTATATAAAAACAGGTACCGCCAAAATTAGTGTAGAATATTTATGTACTCACGATGTTTTACACAATAACATGTTAGATAGACACGCAGTGATAACAGTACCTCTTCATACATATATATTAAGAAAGTATGCGAATAGGTCCAACAGCAGAGTTGTTTCAAAGAGAAGAAAATGCATATGACTAATAATTTGAAAATATTTAACAATACGTACAACATGTCAACACATGTAAATACATAAGAGGGTATATATGTATGTAAAATACATTACTATTAGCATTCATACTAATCAAACTAATATATAAACATATTTTAATATATTAAACTTTTCAATGGACCACTTAAGCTACCATACCTAACACGTTTCGCAGACTGTAGAAGAATCGCATACTAATAGTATTAGATGACAGTATGTTATAAACTTTCAATTTTGAACAGTCAATAAGAGCGTAAGGCTTACAACGTCAAGTTATATAATACTATAACTTATAGCAGACGATGTTTTTTTTATTGATATGATTACTAATCAATACCGGGTTTTCATTATAAATAGAGAAGGCGATTTAAGTTTACCGTTTAAGTCTGGTCGCGATGCATGGAATAATACATTCGAGGCTAACATACCTTTATAATCTCTGACTGTCACAGGCGGTTGATACTAAATTTAGAGTATGACGCTTTAGTTATAAAAGACATGTATACACTTGTTTATTACGGTTAACTGTATTCACGGACGACGCGTTTGATTTGTACACATTTAGCAGACGATATCTGATCAAGTATGGCAGGTAACCAAAGACGTAGATAAGATCTACGTCCCTGGTGTAACATAATGATTCGTTATACGTGTATAGCCTTGCTACCTTGTGGATGGTTTATATATACGTTTTCGGTTATCGTAAAGAGCCTTTTACGTCTGGTCGTTTTGCTCATAATGATACATATTCTGCGAGCGCCCTGTATTACAATTCTACTCCCCCAAGGTGTGGTGTTACTATTTTTAGCGCATGCCGCGATGTCCTATATTTAGACATGACACGTTTAAACTTCTACGAGTGCTTTCAGACGACGGAGTTCCATTCCATGAGATCAACAACCAATTAAAGGCGTCATCTGAACATATGGAGGGAGATGTTGTTAGATCGAAAGCTGTGTGCCTTTCTAGCTCGAGTTTTACTACTCACCTCGGCGTCAGCGTTGGTGTCACACATTGGTTAAGGTTTTTGTATCGATTTCCTATTTTGTCAAAACCATTACAGATGTTGCTTTGAAGCTTACAACACTGATTCACCATCATTACCTCCACCAACAGACAAAAGAACACAACTCTGTCAAGGTTTTTGTAAGAATTATGTCCCTTTTTTACTTAGTTTTTTTGTACAAATTCCCTTTTTTTCAAACCATTACAGATATGACTTTGACATTAACAACACTTATTCATCATCATTACTTCTATCAACAGACAAGAGTACATAACTAGTTAAGTTTTTTGTAACAAATATGGCCCTTTTCAACTTTTGGTTAAGTTTTTTCGTATCACCCCACTTTTTTTCAAAACCATTAGTGATTTAGCTTACACACTTACAATACTTATTTATCATCATTACCTCCATCAACCGACAACATAACTTATCAACGAACAAGATGTTTGCAGTACTCTTATGTAGTTAAGTACCCACAGCATAGTCTTATTATCAACGATCAAGATGTTTGCAGTACTCTTATGGAGTTTAGTACCCACAGCATGACTTATCAACGAACAAGATGTTTGCAGTAGTCTTATGGAGTTTAGTTTCATAACTTATCAACAAACAAGATGTTTGCAGTAGTCTTATGGAGTTTAGTTTCATAACTTATCAACGAACAAGATGTTTGCAGTACTCTTATGGAGTTTAGTTCCCACATCATAAGGTTCTGCATGACCTTGAACATAACTTATCAACGAAAAAGATGTTTGCAGTACTCTTATGGAGTTTAGTTCCCACATCATAAGGTTCACCATGACCTTGAACATAACTTATCAACGAATAAGATGTTTGCAGTACTCTTATTGAGTTTAGTTCCCACAGCATAACTTATCAACGAACAAGATGTTTGCAGTACTCTTATGGAGTTTAGTTCCCACATCATAAGGTTCACCATGACCTTGAACATAACTTATCAACGAATAAGATGTTTGCAGTACTCTTATGGAGTTTAGTTCCCACATCATAAGGTTCACCATGACCTTGAACATAACTTATCAACGAAAAAGATGTTTGCAGTACTCTTATGGAGTTTAGTTCCCACATCATAGTCTCCTTATCAAAGAACAAGATGTTTGCGGTAATATTATGGAGTTTAGTACCAATAGCATATCTTATCAACGATCAAGATGTTTGCAGTACTCTTATGGAGTTTAGTACCCACAGCATAGTCTCCTGATCAACGAACTAGATGTTTGCAGTACTCTTATGGAGTTAAGTACCAACAGCATATCTTATCAACGATCAAGATGTTTGCAGTACTCTTATTGAGTTTAGTACCCACAGCATAACTTATCAACGAACAATATGTTTGCAGTACTCTTATGGAGTTAAGTACCCACAGCATAGTCTCCTTATCAACAAAAACGATGTTTGCAGTACTCTTATTGAGTTTAGTACCCACAGCATAGTCTCCTTATCAACAAACAAGATGTTTGCAGTACTCTTATGGAGTTTAGTACCCACAGCATAGTCTCCTTATCAACGAACAATATATTTGCAGTACTCTTATAGAGTTAAGTACCCACAGCATAGTCTCCTTATCAACAAAAAAGATGTTTGCAGTACTCTTATTGAGTTTAGTACCCACAGCATAGTCTCCTTATCAACAAACAAGATGTTTGCAGTACTCTTATGCAGTTTAGTACCCACAGCATAGTCTCCTTATCAACGAACAAGATGTTTGCAGTACTCTGATTGAGTTTAGTACCCACAGCATATGCTAGGACCGGATTACAGCAGAAGGTGCAAACATCATTTTCCATATGCAGATGGTCTCTGGCGCTTCTGACGCATAATTTATTTAAAAGCATTGTGGCAAAAGCAGAAACTTATCATAATGAGCAATTACTCCTTTTGCCACAATGGTACTCTTTTCAATATTTTTGTTTGTTTTTGTATTATCCATTTTAATTTCATTCTATACTTTTTTTAATACTTGCATGTAGATCCCAATGTTCGATAGAAAACTGATAAACGACGAAATGCAGATTTATCTCGGCAATATATTGCCGGTTTGCCAGTACAGTTGCCTGAAAGTATTTTCCCTTATACCATTCACTTGATAAGGAAACTGTTTTATTTTCTTATCGTACACTGCCCTGTTTCGGTGAGGGACCCAAATCGGTGACATTTGTTATTGTGCATGTTATCTTCTATTTAAAGACTTCTATGCATCAATGGTTTTTGTGGTCTCAACTGTAAACATATTTCTGTCAATAGGTTTTGATTCTTTTGTGCGTATGGTTGAAATACATAAATGCAGAGTATTTTAAATGACCTTGTGAAAATAATCTAAGTACCAATGCTTTCTGACAAGCTCCAACCAAAAAGTATCTTTCTATATTTCATTTTATTTTACTGAATGCTGAACTTCGTGTCTTTTGTAGTTAAATAATGCTTTATGGATTGGTCACAACCCCTTTAATCATGTACAGGGTGTACTCGAAGGTACTCAACCATCTTATCTTGTTTCAATTGTGTGAAAACGTTAACAATTTGAAAGATAGAGGATGCTAAAAAAAAAAAAAAAAAAAAAAAAAAAAAAAATGCAATGAATCTGTTGAATTAAACGTATTTCTTTTTTCATATGTTTTTACACGGGCCCAGCGCCCAAAATGTGACATAATTTATTTTAATTATGGGCACATCTGAAGACATGACAGGATGTTCCTCTATGTTAGGTAGGAGGAGGTTGTATGGCTTAAGACAGATTATTGCCGGTGAATGTTAGTTAAATTGTTTACAGTTTGAAGTTATTGAAAAAAAAAAAATCGTAAATGTGTTCCGGTTACTTCGACTAGTACGGATTAATTGTGTAGATAAAAAAGAATTCGTTTTTAACGAATTATTTTTTCTCAAAAAATAATACAGTTAACGCGATCGCTTTTGTTTCCGGAAGTCACGGTTAAACTACACTTCCGCTTAGAATACACATTCGCTGCACCTAAATAGTCCTAGTATTTTTTCGATATTAAAATTACTTCTACGTGTTATCTCAATAAGTGTACTATCGAATCATCATAGATAATCAATTTTCTAGAAAATATCAAATTAACAGTACGCGCATATATATTTCATTTGTCGGCAGGTACGTATAAGGCAGAGTATGAATTTTAGTCGTATGCCCATTCACTAGAAGTCGACCCCACGCTGTATAGAACAATGTTAACGATGATCAAAGGGGCTTTCTAATTATAGATCATGGTTTACATACGCGCGCATTCAGTTAGCTTAATATATATACGAAAGTAACGCTCAAACATTGTATCAAAGTATCGTGGTGTAATGGATAGCGTGTAGAACTACTGATCATGGATTACTCATGGACCCGAGTTCGAGTCCCAATAGGAACTAATCTTTTTGTTTTTTTTTAATTCTTATTTTATGCGATTTGTTAAACATTATAGATTTATAATAATTAATTCACTCACATAAAACATAGTTATAATATAAGCCGAAATCCTGCATCCGCCCCTGGTGACGAAAACAAATCGAACTAACAATGTAAATCTCACACATTTTATATGCCATGGGTGTTTTGACAGACTTTACGCAGAGCTCAGTGAAAAAGTTAGTGTGCATGTTAAACGCTCGCATCGCCGTTGAAATGCTGCATTTACTAAAACTGTCAACTGATAAAAAAAATATCTGGACAAAAATATTAATAATAATAAAATAAGACTAAATTGTGCAATAGCATGATCAATTGCATTCATAAATTAGATTTTACAATACATGTTCAAAATAATTCGTTACCAGTACTTTCAGTACTTTGATTTATTACATGTCCCATCAAATATGAAGTATTAAGCTGTATTGAGAGTATTGTAACACTGTCTCTGGTGAACGTTTCTACCAGCATTTTAATTTAGTGCAGAAGGTAATATATTCACGATAACAGCTTTATCTACCACGAGATGCATGATATTGGTCATTTTATCATGGTATTTAAGCCTCCTGCAATGTGTTATTACTATATCTGTTGGGTCTATCTGTGCTATTCCTATACACTGAATCACCAAATACATTTGCAAATCTTCAACAATAACGATTTTAGGTTTTATTTGAGCGATTGGTATGTTATTTTCGATATTGAATATAAAAATTAATGTATGGAGAGGATTCAGTAACTCTTCCGGTGTGTGTTTAATAGAATTAAAGACGTAAGAAAATGGATATAATGGAAATATTTGATTAAGTGTATTTACACTGGTTCGCGTGCGGATTCAGAGACCGGGTTCGATCCCACGCATCGCAGTCAGGGTAGTGTTCTGTACAATGCCGATTTCCTAGCGTAATACGTGTTAGTCATCCATCATATGGCCAATGAATAACAGTTCTATCGTCAAGTTATATTTGTTTCTTTTAGAAAGTAGCTTTTCCTAAAAGCTTGAACCAATATCCATATAACCAATTCTGATGGTGAACTTGTTATTGCGCAAATAAAAGATAGTAACATTCAAAATTGATTTTCAGATTTAGATAATTCTGCAAAATTACAATGTTACAGATCTTTTAAAAGCTACTTTGAACCCCAAAAATAGCTCGATTGTGTTAATAACAATAATTACAGAATTACAATGACAAGACTAAGATGTTCATCCCACCATTTATTAATTGAGGAAGGACAATATAATAACATCCCTAGGGAAACTAGAATATGTAAAATGTGTGCAACTTAAATGTTATCGAAAATGAATATCATTTTATATTTAAATGTCCTTTGTGTCGTCAATTAAGAATCAATTTACTTCCAAAATATTATCATATTCGGCCATCACTATATGAATTTAAACAACTAATGAAAAATGATAAACTAAGAATATTACGAAAACTTAGTAAATACATACACATGGCCAATACTAAACGCGAATCTAAAATAGAACCATAGACGAATAGAAATCCGCAAAAGGTGTTATTTTAAATCCACAAAATAAACCAATCTAAGTTTAGTCAACTTGTATGCATTAATATTAATTACACTTTTCTCGAATATTATTTATCACATGTCATCTATTGAAACTATACTATATGTATTGCTATACAATTGTTTATAATGTATATGTTGCAACAACATGTAACATGTTATGCACATAAAGAACTTGAACTTGAACTTGAACTAGAACATAAACTCTTTTCATTAATTATAAAGCAACTCGTAATTCACAGTTAGAAACATTAACAACATGTTTCCGATGTAAAGGTATTTATTAATATTATGAATACTCTGGACATGCTATTCATATGGTCAGATCGCTATCGTCACTTTGAGGACCAAATATCAGAAAATGCGAAAATTTCAAGAAATTTAGTTTAATCTATCTGGGCATAGTGGAGCTCTGGTGTTAATCTATTACTATGCAGCATCAAATAAAGTTTTTATTACTATTATTATTATTTTATCATTATCATTATTATTATAATTATCATTATAATATAACTGATCTTTGTTTTTATTTCAGACGTATTTTTAATAATGGCAGAGAAAACAAATGATGATTCTGTGACGTTTGTAGTTGCATTTGACATTGGTACGAGGACCACTGGATATGCACTGTCGCATAATAAAGAACCGCAATTGATCTGCGCAAACCCTTTTGTTGGAAGTCATATCGTTGCGAGAGCCCCGACATCAGTGCTTGTTAATGATCAAACACTGTTCGAAGCGTTTGGTGTGGAAGCCGAGGATATGTATGCCAATTTAGACAAGGAAAAAAAGGACAAAGGGTGGGCTTTGTTTCGGAGACTTAAATATCACATTAATCTCCCCACGGTTAGTAAATAATATTATATTATATTAGTATATCACTTGTTATTCAAATTATGTACTTTTTATCCTTTGACTAGACTGTTAATTTTATCTTACTAGAAAGTGCTCTTCAATTAGTAATAGAGGAGCGCTTTTTAACTGAAAATATTGTTACATTGTGATGTCTGTTCAAGGTATAACGACCGGGCTGACGTTTTCCAATACAACCTTTCGTGAGCTTCAATTTGAGCTTTGCTCAACCTTATCTATATACTAAACAGTAGTGCATTTCACAAATGTGTCTGACAAATCTAGATCAGTCTACGCGAATATTGGTCGCAATATCTTAAAGGTTTTAATCCGTTATTGATTAGTGTACGTTGTAGCACTCGAAAAAGTTAATTAGGAAAATGATCCCATAATTATGGCTGTGTGTCCTACTGCTCTGGAAACGTTGTTGTGTCTAAACAGAATCGTAAGGATTATAAAAAAAACTTCGGTGTTGGTACACACATAGCCTATATAACGCAATAATCGACTTTGCGACCAGGAAAATTCAGCCTTAAACCCCTGTGCCTAGCCGTGTCTTATCAACATACTGAAAGCCTCTAAGGCTCTTTAGAACTACGATGACCAATTGGACAGTATGCGATAACGCTCAAACCCTCGTGTCTTGCCGTGTCTTATCAACATACTGAAAGCCTCTAAGACTTACGAACTATTATGACCAATTGTACAGTATGCGATAACGCTCAAACCCCCGTGTCTAGCCGTGTCTTATCAACATACTGAAAGCCTTTAAGACTTAAGAACTATTATGACCAATTGTACAGTATGCGATAACGCTCAAACCCTTGTGTCTAGCAGTGTCTTATCAACATACTGTAAGCCTCTAGGAATCTTACGAACTATTATGACCAATTGTACAGTATGCGATAACGCTCAAACCCCCGTGTCTAGCCGTGTCTTATCAACATACTGAAAGCCTTTAAGACTTACGAACTATTATGACCATTTGGACAGTATGCGATAACGCTCAAGTCCTCGTGTCTAGCTGTGTCTTATCAACATACTGAACGCCTCTAAGACTCTTACGAACTATTATGACCAATTGTACAGTATGCGATAACGCTCAAGCCCCTGTGTCTAGCCGTGTCTTATCAACATACTGAAAGCCTCTAAGACTCTTACGAACTATTATGACCAATTGTACAGTATTTGATAACGCTCAAACCACCATGTCTAGCCGTGTCTTATCAACATACTGAAAGCCTCTAAGACTCTTACGAACTATTATGACCAATTGTACAGTATGCGATAACGCTCAAGCCCCTGTGTCTAGCCGTGTCTTATCAACATACTGAACGCCTCTTAGACTCTTACGAACTATTATGACCATTTGGACAGTATGCGATAACGCTCAAACCACCGTGTCAAGCCGTGTCTTATCAACATACTGAAAGCCTTTAAGACTTATGAACTATTATGACCATTTGTACAGTATGCGATAACGCTCAAACCTTCGTGTCTAGCCGTGTCTTATCAACATATTGAATGCCACTAAGACTCTTACGAACTATTATGACCAATTGTACAGTATGCGATAACGCCCAAACCCTTGTGTCTAGCCGTGTCTTATCAACATACTGAAAGCCTCTAAGACTCTTACAAACTATTATGACCAATTGTACAGTATGCGATAACGCCCAAACCCTCGTGTCTAGCCGTGTCTTATCAACATACTGAAAGCCTCTAAGTCTCTTACGAACTATTATGACCAATTATATAGTATGCGATAACGCCCAAACACCCGTGTCTAGCTGTGTCTTATCAACATACTGAAAGCCTCTAAGAATCTTAAGGACTATTATGACCAATTGGACAGTATGCGAAAACGCTCAAACCCTCCAAAGGTCGGCTTGCATGTATCGTTGTCCATATAATTATTTATGCTTTCTTTTCCACAAGTGTATTGTTTTGTTTCAAATCCTGATATCCACACTTATATGTTTAAAATATATTAATATATTTCATCCAGTGAACGGTTATGTTAATTGTGGTGATGATTATGTTTTGATTTCTGTAGTTTAATTGAGCCTTCTTTCCAATATATCCTTGGTATACATTATTGAACACATCAGTAGTGCTACGCTACGGATCTATGCATATTGGTTTGTATTATATGACAAGACTTGTTAATGCTGTTCATCTGTTATAATCGATCCTAATAACGCGTGCATGTTGAGATAATACCGAAAGTACAGGAAGAATTGCGATATGTTATAACGATTGCCTCCGTTTACCGCCATACGGAGATCTGTATCAAGTCTCAGATTGACTTAATTTTGATGGATAATTGGCAGAATAAACACTTTCATAAAACATCACTTTTATCTCTGAATTCGTTTCGTTTCAGAATTTGAATATATACGACATAGAAGTAGTGGATATTTCAAAAAAGATAAGAGTGTCTGCAATCAAGCTGTTATCAATGGTGATTAAATATCTTAAAGAAAAGGCACTTCAAGATATACGCTCGAAACCATCAAATTTAAATATGGAAAACTTTGGCGAAATAGAGGAGGATAGAATCGATTATGCCATTACAGTTCCTGACTGTTGGCTTGCTAGTCATCGTTGTATGGTGGTGCAGTGTGCTGCGCGTGAGGTAATCAAAGCATTCTGCTTAACCCTTTCATATACAACAAATCTGAAGCAGATGAATTTAAAAACATCTAAACAAATATGGAAAAGCTTGTGACAAGTGGGTAATGTTTTTGCAAGTCGTATGCTGTTGGTATGTTATAATATGATTGTAAAGATTTTAGTACCGAGCGGTTATCAAATCCAAAAATTAAATTAACAAAGAAAATATTTCCTTATGGCTCCCTTACCTGGCGAGTAGAGCAAATGACTAGTTAACAGATTTAGAACAACATCTGAATCAGAGAAGAATCACACATGATAAAAGAAGAGATAATGTTCAATGGCAAAAACTAATATGTAGCATGAAGCAATATATTAAGGGCTTATGTTCCCTTCGAGTATGACCTGGCTTCATTAAGGCTATACTATGTTTCCTTGTTATCTTGCACTAGCGCTCCACACAAATCCCTTTACATGCAGCTGGCTACCTTCTAGCAAGATAATTTTAGCCCAAAGACAAACATAACAATGCCTTCAAAGCTTTATATTGACCTGCTACTTCATTCGGTTTGACATGTGGTGCAGGGATTATTTAACATGCGGGACCGAGCGATTGTCCTAGGTCCTATTCCTATAAATCATGAATATGTGCACTATCCATGTCGTATGACTGAACTATTGATAACATGATGTGTGATAAGCTAGAAACCATATAACTAAATTATAGATAGAATTTTTATGATCGTGTGCAGAATATAGCATAAACGACTTGTTATACAAATTATTGTATCATGTGATTTATCCCGCTTGCTGACAGTAAACGTATGGCGAATTATGAAGGAAGATCGCTGTTCACATTATAATTAAGACATTTTCCTCTTCTAATGGGTCTATTATTTTCTGTTTACAGGCCGAAATTGCGACTGATCGTCTTCAATTAATCCAAGAATCTGATGCCGCAACCGTATGGTGTCAAAATGACCCTGACCGTATGGTTCCCGAGTTACAGAAACCTGGAACAAAATACATAGTTGTTAATATGGGAGGTAACTCAGATTGGTCTGTTTTCTTTAATAGCACTTTCAACAGAATTTCAGTTTCATATATTTTCCATTAGACTGGATGTATCTTGTCCGTTGACAATCTTGCCTAGACTGCCACAGAACGTGAACAAAGTTCATCTAGTTCCGTGTCCATAATGCTATTACTAGACCTTAGCGTGTCCTTAAGTGATACCTGTATTCACAAACTATGCAAACGTTCCTAGTGACACATTGATTGATTGTTTGGTGTTGTACGCTGCTTTCAATACATCAGTCGTAATGCTTACCCCGCAACCCTGCCTGTGCGTCAAGGAGAGTAGCCATTACTACCTTTTCTAAAGAATTAGGTATGACAGGTCGCGAATCGAACCCACGACCTCCCTCCCGCACCCGACGCGGATGCTCTACTACTACAACACTGAGGCGGTCCCTAGTGACAAAACGTGGATTGTGGCAAATACCTGTTTATATAGTGGATCTAATGTGAACTCGGTCATCGTCAAAAATTGGTTATTTCTTTTTCTGAGCCTCTTTTCCTGGTGTTCTATGCATATTGGTACAGGGGGCATGGAAAACACATAGTAACACGTATAGGTTAAACTGGCCATGCTATAACTGCAATACTGTAGAAGGTGGCGTGAAACTCAAAACTGTAGTTTATGCTGTGCTATAATAAGCTGCTCTGTTGAAGATGTTTATTGTTCTAATCTTAAACGTATTCTTTTTAAACGGACTTTATTTATGTAATATAGTTAAGCTTGCATTAAGAGTTGATGATTTATTTGATTAATTTTAGATTCGAATATGGAGATTACAGCTCACCAGGTTATAAAGATGGGTAATTTGAAGAAGTTAACCAAATCGGTAATTACACCATTTGGTGGTGGAATTGTTGATATTCAATTCCTTATTTTTTTTAAAATATTGTTTGGAGAAGAAACAATGGAGGAGTTTGAAACAGACCATCCAGAAGAATACATCGAGTTCGTCGACAGTTTTATAAGCATCAAGCGTAGAATTACTCGAGAATATTCAAGAAATGTATATATAAAGCTTCCAGCTAGTCTTTTTGCCATAAACGCGGCCAAAACAAAAGACACTGGAAAAGATTTCCGTAGCGTGTTGAAGTCTTACGACAGTCACATGGGACTTGTTGCTGATAAACTAAGACTAGATCCGGAATTTGTTCGGTCAAAGATATTTATTTTTTGTATTGGAAACCTTTTGAATCTTATTGGCAAACATCCTAATATAAAAGAAACTGACTATATTTTATGTACAGGAGGGTTTTCTAACTGTAAACTTCTCTTGGATGTTCTTGCTGATGAATTTCCGGAAAAGAAGATTGTTTGTCCAAAAGAAGGCGAGTTCTCTGTAGTGAAAGGTGCTGTGATAAACCGACACCGACCCGGGGTGATTGTCATGGAGGCTAAGTTTACATACGGTCGATCTAAACACGTTCTGTTTGATAAGAAATTACACAGTGGCCAACAAAAAAGTGATATCGGAGGCGAGTTATGGTGTACAGAAGTATTCCGGAAGTACGTCACAAAGGGTGAGGAAATTCCCAACAATTACGCGATAACTGATACCGGACTCTTGCCGATGGAGGGTCTGAGACTCAATGCAACATGCAGTCTGTATCTTTCGGTGAATGAATCCCCACAGTTTGTCTCTGATAACGGATGTAAACTTGTTGAAGAACCATTCACTACCAAGTTGCCTCATGAACAAGATCTGCCCAATCGTGCATATGACCTGACTGTACGATTTCTCTTCGGAGAGATTCAAGTTACATTTTACCACAGGGAATCGGGGGAAACAAAAACAAAAACGTTTGCTTTTGTATGAGGATTTTGCTATTCCAATGATCGAGTCACTCTTTGAGATAACACAATTGTGTATTGTCTATGTAACAACATATTGATTTATATATGTGTACTGTAGATCAAAATCAAAAGATAATATAAATGATAAAAGGGAAATTGCCTAACAAAGCTTGTTTTCCCTTTTTTAACAATAGTTCCACTTCTGTACCATAATTATAATTTGCTTTTTCCCCATATGTTACAATTAACTGTGATATTGTCATGAAATATTAATGTGAAATATTTTTTTCTGCAATTTTTAGCTTTTAACAATTGAAATTACGTATAAAAAAAAATTCAAGCTAATAAGTTTGGATTTCAATTACTGCACATGCCATAAAACATTACATAACTAAATCAAAGGGCTCCAACGGTTGTGATATTTGGGTATAATTGCAATATCAAGTCCACCATCATTTCAGCTGAAGCTTTGAAGTCACGTGCTGTAAATGACTGAGAACACCATTTCTACCGAATTCAGTACGCCAGAAAAATATTGCAAACAAATCTGGACTGAATTACGAATGCAAACATAAGCAAAAGTCAAATAAAATAAAAAATATCCACTAATCTAGGTAAACAAATGAAATTACAAGTCTCTGAGTGTGTAAATATCCTATTTTAATTGTACTAAATTATTTTGATATCACTACGCCTTTATGCAATAGTTTGAAAACACTGCAACAAATTACCCTTTGAAAATTTTAACCATTTATTCCATCTAGTAAAAAAATAGTTTAGCAACATCTATTTCTTCTGTCAAAGTAGATTTGTTTGTGATACTTTAATTTAGAGAGCAATATCTCCTTTTGCCACAATGTTTTCTATTCTGAAATATTCAGAAAAATAAACCTGAGATATCAACCCTTACCCACATATAGACCCTTTGTGTCGCCTCTGCAGCAGAAACTTTTTAAACTACTTTCTAATGAAATTGCTTTTCCGATGTCAAGATAATGTAGCAGAACACTTCATTCCAAGTGGCATCTGAAAAGGAGAAATTTATCGTTAAGCTTCCAATGACATCTCATCCTTATCCACTAGACAAATTCAAAACAAACGTCACTGCAATGTGTTTTTGGCGGTCCTTTTCTTAATTATGTTCAAAGATATATATTCTATGTAGGACATTTGTTTGTGCTGTATCAGAAAGGGAGTAAAATGCCAAAGATTCCAGTCTTCTCCTCTAAATCCGCTCGTCCGATTCAATGGTTGTTAAGTAGAAATGTTCCTTTAGTGACTGTATACGAAAATTGTTTAAGCCATATTAATTAGTTGGGAAAAAAGGCAGAGAAGCGGCATCAGAAAAGGTCAAATTGACGAAATTGTAAAACTCCATTCTTATGAAAGTGATTGTCTGAATTGTTCCTTCAGTGACCTTCTTCATAATTCTTTAAGCTATATTGATTGGTTGAAAGACATAGATACCAGGTAGCATCAGAAATGGGGTAAATTGAAGTTTTAGCTTCAAATGACACAACTCATCCGAATCCACTAGGCAAATTTCAACAAATATTCACAGGAATGTTCCTAGGGTGGTCCTGTGTCAAAAAAATTCAAAGATATAAATTCAAAACGGAACTGTTGTTGCTACGGCACCAGGAAGGGGGTAAAATACCTAAACTGTAAAACACAACTGTTTTGGTAGATTACACTTCTTTTTGCACTAAACTTATATTCATCTACATCGAGCGCCAGCTTTTAAATCCTAGTCTAATCGTAAATCTATATATTTACCGACTCGAAGGTACGGATCGTGTGTAATATTCAATTATCTACATTCCTTAAGTTTCAAAACAGTATCTGCCATTTAATTTTAGGTTAAAAACGTATTTATAACGGGCTTCTGTTATTGATGAAACCCTTCCGACAGATTTGTCGGACGCTTTCGGACAAAATTTCAACAAATTATTCTGTTGGAAACGTCACTATATAAGCGAGGGTTCCGACCAGTGTCGGGACTCCACATATAATTTCTTATTTTATATTCTGATTTTAAATTAGTTTGTTTATTCATTTGAATTATCGTGTATTTTAAGTATTTCAAAGCATCTTTCGGAATTAAAAAATCTAAAAAGATAGGAACTGCAGAAATTCGTTTCAAGTAGAACTACTGCCTGCAGTTTCAGGATTTAAAAATAACTTTACTCCGGCATTCTCTTTTAAGTAAACCTAGGTCGCTGTCAGACAAACTTTATTTATTATATTAATAAGGTAACTTGTGTATTTCTTAACTATTTACTAGTGTTTTATTTGCATTAATATCACATTGTGTTTTACTCTCTGTATTGTGTTAGGAACTTTTCTTGCATATATTGATATTCATTAAATAATAAGTATTAACCTGGGGCGTACTTGGTATGCTGTAGAGATATATAATAATAAAACTTTAAACTGTGAATTAGACTAGCTGATCATTTAATTTTCCAAAAAATTTGTTTTTAGCTTATCCTATGTTTGCAAGTACAATGTATATTTCTGTGGAGTTCTTTTTTTAAACATTAATTCTAACCGTCCTGAGAATCAGTCGAGAAAAAATCATTAAGTGGCCAATTCCCTAACATATTGTATATATATGTGAACAAACTTCACATACAACTACTACCTTCCCCCCCCCCCCCCCCCCCCCCCCGAAGAAGAAGAAAACCGAAAGACTACCGGTGCGTAACACATTTCTGCTTCTCCTCTTAAACGATCGCAATTCTAACTACAGTACTTTCAGTACTCTGATTCGGGTTTGTTTTGATGAATACATAGTGAAAGCGTCCCTGGACTGTCATTAAATTTTTTTTTTTTATCTCTTACATAATAGGTGAAAGGGGATGTTTTAAATAAGTAAGAGCCGCCTCGAGCGTAATTTCGTGGCGGGGTCATAAAACAGGTATATTTGGGTCAATCTGATGGAGTTACATTTCAATTTATGTTTATTAAACGGACAATGAGGGCTCTAGTGAAAGTGTTTGAATGCGGGACTCTTCACTGTTCGCAGATGTATTTAGACTCCATATCGCCAGTCGTATCTTTTATGTATGTAGACTGTTCGTGACTCGACCACACTGTGTCCTTACTAGAAGTCCATTCAACGCAGCTTGTTATGGATACGATTGATTGATTTTAGGATTTAAAACCATTTTCAACAATAATCAAGTCATATCACGAGTGTTTCCTGGCTTTCTCAGACCTGTCATCCACTCAACATTATGTTCAAGCAACTGGTTGCCTTTTCACATAGACTGCTAGCCCACTGGTGTAAATCGAATGAGGTGTGTCGCATTGACTTTTGTTAAATGTCGGAAAGAGAATGTTGGCCGAGCTGAGGTTCGAACTCACAACCCCTGGATTGAAAGCCGGCGTCGCTACTGACTGAGGTAACGGGGCTCGTCTTATGGGTACGAGACTTATTTGACGAAAAGTAATCTTTTTTATTTTTAGCTCCACTGGCTGAAAACCAGTCGAGCTTATGTCATGGCGAATTGTCCGTCGTGCGTGCGTGTGTGTTTCCTTTAACAACTTCTTCTCCCTGACCACTTGGCCAATTTGGTTGAAACTGCATAGGATGGATCCTCTCAATGTTCTCACTTAAATTCCTTCAATTTTATGGATCCATCCATAAAATCTTCTTTTCCGATTTTCAAATAATTTTGTAGAAATGTTCTTTGGGTGCCCCACCCCCTAGCAGCCATATTTTTCAACCAATCAACATGGCTTGAAGGAATCTGATAGAGGGTCACCCAATGAACATTTCTACAACATTATTTGAAAATCGGCTGAACACTTTCGGAGGAGATGATTTTTTAAGTTTTCACTATGGTCATATAAGGCAAAATAGTCCCGCCCTCTGGCGGCCATGTTTTTCAACCAATCAACATGGCTTGAAGGAATCTGATAGAGGGTCACCCAATGAACATGTCTACAAAATTATTTGAAAAACGGCTGAACACTTTCGGAGAAGAAGATTTGTTAAGTTTTCACTATAGCTATATAAGGCAAAATAGCCCCGCCCCCTGGCGGCCATATTTTTCAACTAATCAACATTTCTTGAAGGAATCTAATAAAGGGCCACCCAAGGAACATTTCTACAAAATTATTTGAAAATCGGCCTGACACTTTTGGAGGAGAAGATTTTTTAAGTTTTCTCTTTAGCCATATAGGCAAAATAGCCCCACCCTGTGACGGCCATGTTTTTTTACCAATTAACATGGCTTGAAGGAATCTGATAGAGGGTCACCCATGGAACATTTCTACAAAATCATTTGAAAATCTGCTGAACACTTTTGGAGATTTTTTTTTTTTTAAGTTTTCACTGAAGCTATATAAGGCAAAATAGCCCCGCCCCCTGGCGGCCATGTTTTTCAACCAATCAACATTACTTGAAGGAATCTAATAAAGGGTCACCCAAGGAACATTTCTACAAAATTACTTGAAAATCGGCCTGACACTTTCGGAGAAGAAGATTTTTTAAGTTTTCACTATTTTTTTTCTTTTGGTTGCCATGGAAACCAGAATTAAGGATGGATCAAAAAAATATGAAGGAATTTAAGAGCGGACATTGAGAGAATGCTTCCTATGAAGTTTCATCAAATTGGCCAAGTGGTTAGGGAGAATAAGTGGTTTAAAGCAAAAGGTTAACGCACGCACAGACGCACAGACGCACGCACGACGGACAATTCGCCATGACATAAGCTCGACTGGCTTTCAGCCAGTGGAGCTAAAAACCAAACATAGTCTATGTTATGATTATTGTTTGTTTAACTTGTTACAAATCGTGTAGTATTTATGCAATAAAATATATTGTATTGTATCAATACAAAATGTACTGGACATTGATGTTTTATAAACTTATCTATAGAATGTACTAGCTGTAGATTACAGTTAGGTATTTCTAATTCAACTACATTGACTGTGATCATGATTTATTTATTCTTTCCATGCACTTAATTCACTATATTAACTATATACTTAATCGGGTTACTTTATGTTGCATTTCACAAACAAGTGTGTACTAGTGAAATATTCATAAGTACTGGCCTGTTTGCCTCCGTACTCAAGTATTAACGAGTACTCGTACTTTCAGACGAGTACTGAGTACTTGAAAATTGGTACTCGAGTAAATACTAGTACAAGCACGAGTAAATACTAGTGCAAGCACGAGTAAATACTAGTACAAGCACGAGTAAATACTAGTACAAGCACGAGTAAATACTAGTACAAGCACGAGTAAATACTAGTGCAAGCACGAGTAAATACTAGTACAAGCACGAGTAAATACTAGTACAAGCACGAGTAAATACTAGTACAAGCACGAGTCACACATCCCTGACCACTACAGCACCGAGGTGTGTCAAAGATATATGTGTGACGGATACGGGAAGGGGAACGCTGATGGAAAGTGATTCAGTTCTAGAACTCAACACAGCATCTTCTAGAAACGTAAATACATCAAATGTGCTCTCTTATACACATGCATTTTATTTCAAACAGTTATATCAGGGTGAGTGTATACACTCACCCTGGTTATATCGAACTATATAACCCTTTCCCACATATAGACGACTTTTGCCACAATGTTTTCAACTTTATCCAGTAAGTGGTTTTTTTATTTACAAAAAGTTTCCTTATTTTAACTAAATGTTTTCAAATCGTCTGCTGCAGCATTGTTGTATAAGGGATATTGTCAAATCCAGGCTAGCCACTGTCGATTTTTTTTGTCCGATTTTACAATTTGGTAAAGTGTAGATGATTTAACTATTCCCTTGACGGTGACAACCAATGCTAACTCTTTAGCCGAACGGTTGTTATGGAACGATTTTGGAATAAACGTTGCAAGAGCACACTCTCGCCGAAAACCGTCTTCACTCAGAAGTGCCATCCATAGATGTAGGGTAACTCATGACGAAAAATTAAAACTATTACCGGCATTCATTTATGAGATCAAAAGAGGGTAAGCAACGAAAATTTATCCGACTTTTCAATGTTTGCTCTTTTTGAGCCCCAAATACTTCTCCTATATTTAAAATTGTAAAAGTGAAACTGTTTCTTGCAACCCTAACACTCGAGTATGTATATGTTTCGGTCCATTAGACCATGTAATCACATATTTTTTTTAAATTTTAACAATAAATAATCATAATGATTTTTATTATTCATTCATCATAATAAATAATTATAATTATTATTATTATTTATTATCAGTCGCATAGTAATCTTCACTCTATCGATTAAGGTGCGAAACATAAAGGTTTCGAAAAACGATGTGGCGAAAGCGATGAAATTTGTTGTCAAGCACGATAAACAAAGATGGCCGTCCTGTTTACATTTTGATTTCATACTTGCAGGAACATACAATATAGAAAATGCCTAAAAAGGGCAAGAAGGGGAAGAAAGGGAAGGGAAAAAAGGGGTTTGTATACTATAATATTATTGTAACAGCTTTTTTTCTGCGCAATTTTCGAGGTAGTTTTAGATAAAGGGGGCCATCAAGTATTTATAGACGTGAAGCGTCACTCACCCGTAGCTAATACTATAACCTGCATTGTATTATCATTTGCTTGGTCTTAAAGAGTCTTGTCTGTCTCAGTCATCAGTCTAAGTAACACACGTCTGTACTGCTTAGCTGCCTTGGTCCAAGTGGGCCATGTAAAAGGTCACATGGTTGGCTGCTTCCTCTAAACTGGGAACCAGAGTTTTCTGGACATAAACAACTGACCAAAAGGAATGGTCTAAAACACAAAGGACAAAGTAGACTTTCACTACACTCCCCCCGGTTTTATCATCAGACCCAACCCGGGAGAATGCCTCTCAGCCCTACATTGCAGCATCACCAAACCAGGTTGTTGTACCATTTCGATGACTTGTGTTGTACCATGCCCTCTTAGCAGTTGCACCATTTTTGCTGCATAGCATCCCTGTCTTCGTGAAAATGCTATGAAGCACACCAATGACTTCCTAAAAAAACCCAAGCCCATGTTTTAAGCCAGATAATTTGTATCTTACTCGCATCATGGTTCTTGGTCTATTTAATTTACCATACGGGTTGATTATTTGGCATATCAAGCGAAATGGTCAGTTTGTAACCGGCTAGTCATTTTTGTGGCGATTGGTTTGACAATCGCCACAATGCTAACAGAAACAACAACAACGAAAAATATTTATATAGTCGGTTTTGAACAATCGGTTGATATTTTTTTACCTTACTGCAAACTAATTTACTCACATCCGTTATAGTTCCATCATTGATGCAGAGACGTGATTAATAATAATTATGTCAGTGCTACTTTGGTACCGGATTGTTACTAATATTTATCGAGACATTATCTACATAGAGTTAAAATATGTAAATATTATCTTCGTCATGATTTGGCAGATAATAAATATCATTGCGCGTTCTGCCTTGCAAATAACGGCAACTCTGATGATACTCAAATCTGGAAATTCCAAAAGGTTCTATAAATAGCTCGCGAGACCAAAAACCAGAAGAGCTTGTAAATCTCAATATTATAAACGCTTTATTTTGTATTTGTTTAAATTTATATATTAAAGCGTCTAGATGATAAGACTGGTTTACAAAGGTTTAAAGGACACACGATGTCAGTGTGTACACACGTTATGTATACACGTCTGCACGTTCTAGAGTCAATTAGCAATCAATGCTGACAGTGTAGCCTAATTTAGTTTGGAGATCGAGCATTATAATATATGCCTATATTTTTATAAATTGAACAGTTTGGCAAATAGTAAAATTGTGCTTTTGGAGCATGTTTTGTGTTTGTTTTTGCACTCACATTATTCGAAGCAGTTTAACAACCTCAGAGACATATAAATACACTGTGTTTATATGTCTCTGACAACCCTCAATCATGCAATGTGAAGGGACTAAATTGAACAGACCTGTTTAATATCGGACATCATTGAAACAAACACCAAACTAATGGATACTGTTTTCTCTCCTTTCTTGATAATTTAGTCATTTCTAAAATATATTTTATCTTAATATGGCCTAGCGACCTGGTGATAAACATGTGATTACCCGAACAATTTAGATTACAAATAGCCATTCTAATGAGCTAAAACGGTAGTCTATCGAAACCAACTAGATTTTTCATAACTTTGGAATGGCCTAATTTTGAACACATCATGACCAATTTCAGAACGTAATTAATAATCACCAAGACGACATTCTGGCAAACTAACATTATTCTACTGCATGGGTGATACATTCTCAAATATACCCGCACCAGAGTCATCGCAAGCCCTACACCGATATACTGCTTGTTACTTTGCAGGATTTTCCATACGATCGCCACTACAGTGCCATTGGCGCTTTGATTGTACTTAATATGCCCTCTTTTCTGTAGGCTATACCGTCATCTCTGTACTTCTGTGTCAGAAGGTCTATATTGGTCGCCCCGGATGTTCAGTTTCCTTCTTATTGGATCTTGTGATGTAAAGTACATTCTCAGTCAATACTTCGCCAGATCTCGACTTCGACATTAGTTTCTTTCAAACACCATTCCGGGCCCTGGAACAATGTTGCGCCTCATGTCTAACAATCTGACGGTTACAGCATTCTTGAAATACTAAAACAAACATCTAAAGCAGACTCAATCTGTATATCTGGCACACACTCAACGATCTTGTAGATGACAGTACTGCCTCTTCGATGCAATCAACCCCATTCATGATTCTAAACTCCTTTTTGTGTGACGGTTGATCTGTTTTGAAACAATTACCAGTCTCCCATCCATAAGGCGAGATTCCCGCATGAGCCAGTGTCATATCCTACGCCACTGACCCCAGGTGGAATCCCTTAGATGGCCCCCGGATATTGTTTCAACTTAAACCACTCCTCTCCTTGGGCTAACATGATATTCCCTGAATTCAAACAGGTACTCAGATGTTTTTCCCCGAACCCTCACGGGTACTACAATTCTACTGAAAGACTCTCTTGCCAATGTTATCTTATCCTGGCTCTGGACTATACCTCCTTTGTAATTGTCCATGGTTATCCACCACTTAGTGGGAAATGATTGTCCATTGGTCTTACTCTCTTCCCCTGCAATTTAGTCCCAGGACACTCAGCGCACCCCAGCCTCCGGCTCGTCTTTTTGTCCCCCAAAGCCTGGGGCGCAAAGTGATCCTGTAATCCGTATAACGGTTTTGAGTGTTCTACACGCCAGCTCGTCTTTTTGTCCCCCAGCGTGTCTACTCCAGGGCATCTTCGAATCTGTCTCAGCTGCTCGTCGGCTCGTCGTTTTGTCCCCCAACGCGCAGTGTTGATCCAAACCAAAGCCTCCCTTGAACTGCATTGTCTTTGAAGCAGCCAATGGAATCGCCTCACCACTTCTCCGGAAAAAGTGGCCCACTGAGCCTCTACTCGCTTACAATAGGTATAGCCGCCACAAGGTAACTCTTCAATCTTTACATGACTAGAATAGTGCGAACACATGTCGGCCATAGGCTTCCTTGATAATGCATCCGCATTCCCATGCACTTTTCCAGGTCGGTATTTAAGAATCATATTGTACTGTGATAATTCTTCCAACCATCTTGCTAACTGCCCCTGTGGTTCTTCATAGCCAAAAATAAACATTACCTCAATCCTTTCCCAGGTCAGTATCTCCCAGAACTGTGTCATCTGCCACCGGCTCGTCTTGTTGTCCCCCAGTGAACAGAGACCAGTTACCAGAGTTACTTCCCTGCTACCTTGTCTTAGGGTTCTGCTTTCCCAGGTCAGTATCCCCTAGAACTGTATCATCTGCCACTGGCTCGTCTTGTTGTCCCCCAGTGAGCAGAGACCAGTTACCAGAGTTACTTCCCTTCTACCTTGTCTTCTCCGCCGGCTTGTCTTGTCTCCCAGCGGGCAATGACCAGTCCCCTGCTATTGAGGCATGCTTGAATCGTTTTCAGTGTCATAATTGGTTGCTGTACCAGTACTGTAAAATCCCTCAGATTTCTTTCCTGTCAGTTAACAAGTGGTTAATAGTCATAGTCATCCCGTCATATTAACACGGGTCCCCATGACCACCAATCCACAAGTTAATGGTAGATGCGTTGTATCATCACTGTAAAATCTTTCGGAATTCTTTCTCGTCAGTTAACAAGTGGTTAATAGTCATAGTCATCCCGTCATATTAACACGGGTCCCCATGACCACCAATCCACAAGTTCACAGTAGATACGTTGAGCCCTTGTCACACTGCACTTGGAAAATGAAGACTGGAACAGTTGGCATTGTTCATTTCAACTTCTTTTGATTACTATCATTATTTCATTTGATTCGGCAATATCCAGTACATCCGCAGCTGTAATATCCATGCAAGCGTCATGATACTATTCGGCACAGTAATCGCATTGTATCATGACACGTCCTTGTCATGGGCTTCTTACAGTGGCACTGAATTACCTTAGCTATTAAGGATATCTCTTAAACCTAAAATAATGACAGCAACTATGTTTGTCAGGACAGTTCAATAGAATGGAAATAGTTGTCTCTTTTACTTAACTCCTACCCCCCTCTTTCTCTTTTTGAGCTTGCATTAGGCCTTAATTTGTGAAAACAAAAATACCCTCAGTCTCGTGCATTTAAACGGCCTGGGCATTTTTAAACACAGCCTATTGATGCCCATTGCAATAACACAGGCGTTGTTTGTAATACGCTCACTATGTACACATGCAAACCAAGCACTGCTACGGATGAATAACACATTTTCGGTGGCTAAAATACAATTCCAAACAAGTTTCCAAAATTATAATAATAAATAAATGCTAAAAGCTGCCTGACTATTGGTTACAGGGACCAATTAACTTTGAAAAGCTTCATTGCAATTATTATCCATTAAATTAGCCACCAGGGTTTAATGCAGAACTTCTTTTTTCCATGCTGTTTTCATAATGGTCACCTCTTTCTCCTTCCCCAATTTTTTTGGAAAACAACAAAATGGAACAAACTTACATGGGTTCTGCTTCACTTCTGACACCATTGAAGTGTCACTCACCCGTAGCTAACACTATAACCTGCATTATATTATCATTAGCTTGGTCTTAAAGAGTCTTGTCTGTCTCAGTCATCAGTCTAAGTAACACACGTCTGTACTGCTTAGCTGCCTTGGTCCAAGTGGGCCATGTAAAAGTCACATGGTTGGCTGGTTCCTCTAAACTGGGAACCAGTGTTTTCTGGACATAAACAACTGACCAAAAGGAATGGTCTAAAACACAAAGGACAAAGTAGACTTTCACTACAGACGTATTTAGCGTAAATAATTATATATACACTATATACGGCATAAATACGTGCTGGCCCCCTTTGGTTTTACTGGTTGGTTCGACTTTATGAAGCTAGTCTTGACGTTTAAGCAAAAGTCGACTTCAGTTTAACTGAATCTCCTACATTGTGAGAACAAAATTCACGAGAGCGAAAACATGCAAATAAATGTTTAAATATAACTGGTCACACAGCACAGGTGTTTGTATCGGTCGATATTATTCATAGATAACGTCACTATATTACTATCCTTAACACTAAGGATACACTATATAGGGGCGTAAATTTATCAACCGATACAAATACCTGTGTCACACAGAACTAAATATTGAACAACTTCTCTAAAAAAAAAAATGGACACACCACCAGAAATTGATTGACTGTTGAGTAATTTCAGAACGTCTTATATTTTACTATAGTTTCACAGTCAAAAATGAAAATTACCATGAGACGACTACTTACTTTTTTTATTTTAACTGAACTGTTTACTGGTAGAATGCTGCATGCATTAGACAAACCAGAACTAGAATACATGTTGTTCTAAGTAAGTTAATGCACAAATCTGTGTTGATGAAGCTTGATAATGAATGTTTTACGTCTTGACTTGTCGGTGGTCTGTGCAGACGACAAAACAGGGAAATGGGTTACGCTTAAGGCAAACAGGTGCCACAGCTGGTCAAAGGTTACTATTCTAAAATACGTACCTTGACAGCAACAGTTGACTTTCGTCTGTAGCATTCAGGATTCTGGAGATATAGCAGTATGACTTACATTTTGATGTGAGGAATAAAATACAGGTAAACCTGCTAATTGTCTAAAACACTTTTTGAAACAGTTATAAGTACTATTCTTACAAACAAACAACCATTATTACATGTCTATTGCCCCTCGTTATCTAACTGGACTGTCAATTTAGAGGATCTGTTCAGTACTAGAACTTTGTGAGATTGGATTGTTTACCACTTCCCATCTACTACAAATTTACAGTAGACAGCTTCGAAAACATCCAAGTAGAAATATAGGAAACCTCAATGAATTAGTTTAGAATTATTGATTAGTATTATGATAACAGTTAAAAATGATCTCCTCAACATATTTTAGAATATTGAATTTATTGCTCAATATATGACCAGACTCTACCAGTCTCCATTTTCACTCATATCATATTTCTATATTCATATGAAAATGAACTAAAATAGGCAAATATATTATTATTTTTTATCTATATGATACAATAACACTTTTTGTTATTCATTTTAATACAAACACATAACAAAACATTGATATAAGACCTCCAGACTCTACCTGATTCTACCAGACCCTGTTTAGTGATACACTATGGGAATTCTATTAAAGTTTTCTGTATATGTCAGGTATTTCTGCCCATGATACTCCTCAGACGTTTAACCCTTTCCCTCATATAGACGTTTCCTGATGCCTGCAGCAGACATCTTTTTGAAAACATAGTGACAAAAGAAGAAATTGCACGTTCTCCTTTTGCCACAATGTCTTCCGCTTTTTGTCATAGGTTATTATACCCCCGATAAACGAAGTTTAGAGGGGGTATATTGGAGTCACCCTGTGGTTGGTCGGTCGGTTGGTCGGTCGGTCGGTCGGTCGGTTGGTCTGTTGCGATTTTCCTTGTCCGGAGCATAACTTTAAAACTAATTGTTGGAATTTAATAAAACTTCATAGGATGATACAACACATTGAGAGGAAGTGCAGTGTATAGGAACCATAACTCTATTTTACCTAAATACAGAGTTATTGCCCTTTGTTACTTTTTCTTGTCCGGAGAATAACTTAATAACTAACAGATGGAATATAATAAAACTACATACAATGGTAGAGCATAATGAGAGGAAGTGCAGTATACAAGAACCATAACTCTAATTTACATAATTACAGAGTTATTGCCCTTTGTTACTTTTTCTTATTCGTAGAGTCTTGTCCGGAGCATAACTTTAAAACAAATTGTTGGAATTTAATAAAACATCATAGGATGATACAACACATTGAGAGGAAGTGCGGTGTACTGGAACCATAACTCTATTTTATCTAAATACAGAGTTATTGCCCTTTGTTACTTTTTCTTGTCCGGAGAATTACTTAATAACTAACAGATGGAATCTAATAAAACTACATACAATGGTAGAGCATAATCAGAGGAAGTGCAGTGTACAAGAACCATAACTCTAATTTACATAATTACAGAGTTATTGCCCTTTGTTACTTTTTCTTGTTCGTAGAGTCTTGTCCGGAGCATAACTTTAAAACTAATTGTTGGAATTTAATAACACTTCATAGGATGAAACAACACATTGAGAGGAAGTGCGGTGTACAGGAACCATAACTCTATTTTATCTAAATACAGAGTTATTGCCCTTTGTTACTTTTTCTTGTCCGGAGAATTACTTGATAACTAACAGATGGAATATAATAAGACTGCATACAATGGTAGAGCATAATCAGAGGAAGTGCAGTGTACAAGAACCATAACTCTAATTTACATAATTACAGAGTTATTGCCCTTTGTTACTTTTTCTTGTTCGTAGAGTCTTGTCCGGAGCATAACTTTAAAACTAATTGTTGGAATTTAATAAAACATCATAGGATGATACAACACATTGAGAGGAAGTGCAGTATACAGGAACCATAACTCTAATTTACCTAAATACAGAGTTATTGCCTTTTGTTACTTTTTCTTGTCCGGAAAATTACTTAATAACTAACAGATGGAATCTAATAAAACTACATACAATGGTAGAGCATAATCAGAGGAAGTGTAGTGTACAAGAACCATAACTCTACTTTACATAATTACAGAGTTATTGCCCTTTGTTACTTTTTCTTGTTCGTAGAGTCATGTCCGGAGCATAACTTTAAAACTAATTGTTGGAATTTAATAAAACATCATAGGATGATACAACACATTGAGAGGAAGTGCGGTGTACAGGAACCATAACTCTATTTTCCTAAATACAGAGTTATTGCCCTTTGTTACTTTTTCTTGTCTGGAGAATTACTTAATAACTAACAGATGGAATCTAATAAAACTACATACAATGGTAGAGCATAATCAGAGGAAGTGCAGTGTACAAGAACCATAACTCTACTTTACATAATTACAGAGTTATTGCCCTTTGTTACTTTTTCTTGTTCGTAGAGTCTTGTCCGGAGCATAACTTTAAAACTAATTGTTGGAATTAATTAAACATCATAGGATGATACAACACATTGAGAGGAAGTGCGGTGTACAGGAACCATAACTCTATTTTACCTAAATACAGAGTTATTGCCCTATGTTACTTTTTCTTGTCCGGAGAATTATTTAATAACTAACAGATGGAATCTAATAAAACTACATACAATGGTAGAGCATAATCAGAGGAAGTGCAGTGTACAAGAACCATAACTCTAATTTACATAATTACAGAGTTATTGCCCTTTGTTACTTTTTCTTGTTCGTAGAGTCTTGTCCGGAGCATAACTTTAAAACTAATTGTTGGAATTAATTAAACATCATAGGATGATACAACACATTGAGAGGAAGTGCGGTGTACAGGAACCATAACTCTATTTTACCTAAATACAGAGTTATTGCCCTATGTTACTTTTTCTTGTCCGGAGAATTATTTAATAACTAACAGATGGAATCTAATAAAACTACATACAATGGTAGAGCATAATCAGAGGAAGTGCAGTGTACAAGAACCATAACTCTACTTTACATAATTACAGAGTTATTGCCCTTTGTTATCCAAAAATGAACAAAACAAGAATAACCCGATCCATAACATTGTCCTTTTAAGGTGGGGTTTCTAAATATTTCACAACCTTTCCTATCAGGGCGGCGTTCGGGGGTATTAATCACATTCAGTGATAGTTCTAGTTCATTTAATTATGGAGATTTTCTATTTTTTGACAAAATATGTTGAAAGCCGTCTGCTGCATAATTGCCGTATTAGGGAAAGGGATATTAAAGTATGAAATGTATTGAATAAATAGACATATATGGTACAGCTTAGCCCTTTTCCACATGCATGCTTTTGAATTCCAAACCAAGTAAAACTTGAATTGACATAGGATTCCTTCAACCCTTTCCCTCATATAGACTCTTTCTGACGCCTCTGCTGCAGACAGCTTTTTGAAAACATAGTGACAAAAGAAGAAATTGCTCAAAACAAGCAATTTCTCCTTTTGCCACAATGTTTTCCACTTTTAGTCATAGGTTATCCATTCAATTATAGAGGTTTACTGTTTTTTGTCAAAATATGTTCAAAGTTGTCTGCTGCAGAATTGATGTATGAGGGAACAGGTATGAGGGAAAGGGTTAATTATGGATAATTATAACACTACACCGAACAGAATTATGTATGTTAATTTTACAAATTATTTTAATTGCAGGAAGGGAAAGAAGGGAGATAAGAAAGTAAAAAAGCAAGAATCCATAGTTAAGATAGCAGCAGCTAATGCTAAAGTATGGGAGACCATATTGGAAATATCGGATAATCAGAAGAAAGAATATAGGTAAATGATATATATATATATCTTTTTTTAAATTCAAATCTCACATACATAGCCTGTTGTCACTTTGGCAGGTGTGTTTTGTAAAAAAACATATATACATTGAATCACAAACTTAATTGTTATTTTTTATTTGATGATTTATTTTTTAAAAGAATATCTATGTTCACTAGATCACTACATCACTTAGCCGATGACATGGTATCATGTGATATAATCGCATTATGATAAAAAACTTTCATTGTCTTGAATTTTGAGATTAACTGTATTGTCTAGTGTTTGTTTACAGATTTACTAATTAAATCTTATAAAAAAGCAGATTAAATAAACGTGTTATCACCATTAGAAAGCAAAATACAGACACCGATCCATTTAAACTAGGGATGGGATCGAGTACGCGAGTACCCGAGTACTCGGTCGGACGTCAGAGTACCGGTTATCAAAATAGGTATTCGAGTACTCGATTATTTATTTTCCATTTTTTTATCTTTCATCTGATAATAGTATGTAAAAGTAAATAAAATTTTAAAAATGTATTGAATCTGTTTTTCTTATTGAGTTACTAAAGAAGTCGGTAAATCAGCGGTGAAGGTAAATTAAACAAACAGCTAACACCTTTTCGTCTGAAGATGGAACTTAATCCATTTTAATTGGCGATTTGAATGCAATCGCGAGTCCTTTACGAACAACGTGACAAACAGGTAGTCAGCGATATCAATATAATCTCCAGTCAATTAGCAACCATATGTCAAACAACATGTCAAACAGGGAGGGCCGTCGGTTTTTCACACCTTTGTCGTAAAGTGCTTTCAATTGTCGACACGTTTTAATTGGATAGTTGTACGAAATACACATCAATACGATTCGATAAGAACAATTGTTTGAGTAATTATTCGTCACATCATTAGAACCATCTTATATCATTCTTATCTATTCGAACGAAAGGAAAACAACAAAATTACAACCATGCCACCTGATTAATCCGCAGACTGCAAACATTTAAAACGCACACGACTAGTCCGTTAAATGCATGTAGTACACATATTACGAACCCCGGTTAATTCGAAAACCCATTCTGATTGTTGATTTATGTTCCTTATTTTCATAGATGATAAAAATATTCTTTTATTAAATGTATTGTTTATCATTCTTGGTATTGTTTTCCATCCACCATTTGACTTGCTTTCCCCCGCGACTTTAAAAAGATATGCAGTCTGCACCCAAACGTTTGGATGTTTACGGCAATGCAAATTCTGGATGTATTTGTTGAATTTTTTTGTTTATCAGAAATAAAATGTTAAACGTAGAGGCGAAAACAAACGCATGTTTGTTCTTATAAAATCAATTTAAATTTAGTGCATGAAGACAATACTATTCTGAGAGACAAGACGTGTGATGGACGAATTTACACAAATTAATTCCTTCCGAGTACTCGATCGGAAGAGTTCACGAGTACCCGAGTACTAATATCGGTACTCGTTCCCATTCCTAATTTAAACATATCAAAAAGTTATCAAAGTTATCATAAATAAACCAGAAACAAACCCCAAACTATACAATAACTAATTCCAATTTGAGGTGATTTAACACGGACAATAATTGTTGTTAAAGTGTATTAAATACAAACTGCTTACAAGGCAATTATCAGTTTTTACCCACTGTAATACACATCTGTAGTATTTGACCTCGGGTTATTTTACCTGTTTGTCATTTAAACTTAGCGTTACACGGGTACACCACTGCTGTGTGGCTTACATGCGATAGTTGTGTAAGGGATATTTGACTGGTAGTTTTATGGGTAGCTTAACCCTTGGATTTTATCAAAATGGGAAGGATTTAAGTGTCCCTTGGTTGCAGACAGCATGATCTCGCTTATTGCAGGTTAATTTATGAATGAAACACATCAGGGGGAATTCAATGTGGTCGCTTACACCTGAGTGTCGGTCATACCAGGTGGTTGGTTATAAAGTGTACACAAGTCAACTGTTATAAAAATAACTCACAATACACTATAAGTGTTTTTATTTAGTGTTAAAGCATTATACAATTATGCTGTGTATGGGATATAGATGATTTCAGGTATGTCACAGAAAACTAACATTCTCTTATCTCCTTGTGACATACCGTAAATCATCTAATAAACAGCATAATTAGTTTAGCACTAGATAAACATTTACTTGACCGCCTCGATGATGTTGTGGAAGAGCGTCCACCTCGGATGCGGCGGTCACAGGTTTGATCCCTTGCCGGGTCATACCACATTAAAATTGATAGTAAAGCTGCCTTCCGTGGCGCTGAGGGTCGTTGGGTTTGCATTACGACTGACTGGCTGAAGTCAGGATAAATAGACCAGTAGCACTGGTAACTTACCCAGGAAACTACGTGATATAACATAAAACATGTTGAAAGGGGAGTTCAACACCAAACAATAAACATTTACTTATTGCGTAAGTAATTTCAGGTATGTCACAGAAAACTATGGAAACAAGATAATGTTAGTTGTCTGTGACTTTCTATAAACAGCATTTATATTACTTTAAAAGCACTAGATACACATACCTATTGTGTATACAATGTATATGCCTCATTGAACTGAGTGTGTTTTTATAACAGTTATGTACATTTTATCTCAAATCGGTTTGTATATGACATTCAACCTTTAAATACATTCCGGAATGAAAATGTACATGAACGGCTCCATTTTTAAAATCCTGAAATCTTGGAGAAAAGTATTATTTGTGAGTGTGGGCTCTTGGGTAACATGTTTGGTTAATCCCAAACCCATTCAGCTTCTTACTTTTAAAAAAATTGATTTGAACTTTTTTTACATGAGTTTTTTTCCCTCTGGATAGAAATGCCACTTTAACTAATGTTAAAGGTATACTTTTTTAAGGTTAAAGGGAAGTAACTTGTGAAGTCGATGTTGGTTCACTTGTCTGCATTACTTGTCATTTTTAGCTCGACTTTTCGAAGGAAAGGCTAGCTATACTACTCGGCCCAGCGTCGGCGTTGGTGTAACACCTTGGTTAAGGTTTTTGTAACAATTCCATTTTTTTGTCAAACCCATTACAGATATTGCTTTCAATCTTACAACACTTATTCACCATCATTACCTCCATCAACAGACAAGAGTCAAGCTTTTTGTATGAATTATTGCCCTTTTTTTACTTAGAATTTTGGTTAAGTTTTTTGTACCAATTTCCTTTTTTCAAAACCATTACAGATATTGCTTTGAAACTTACAACACTTATTCACCATCAATACTTCTATCAACAAACAAGAGTACAAAAAAGTCGAGCATGCTGTCCTCCGACAGCTCTTGTTTGGTTTGGTTGAAAGTAATGTTTACAGTTTATGACAGATATAAATTAAATTTTACAGTTATCTTAACACAATGGAAAATTGGTGAGCTATAATTATTGATAGTTTTGGATCAAAATGACTGGAGTTTATGCCACTCTTGTAATATTTTATTTTACAGACCACTATCTTGATGGTATATATATTCTATTGTTGGTTTATAATTGTTTTCTATGTGAAGAGTTTCAACTTACTTCAATGAATAAAGAAACTCTAAAGAGATTTATAAAAAAGTGAAAATATGATTTTTTAAAAAGACAAACAATGTCACAGTGAACTAATTTATGAAACTCAACGACTTCTTGATTTACAGGGAAAATGCAAAACATCTTATGCTTGAAAATGATGCTCTTCAAAACCAGATGTTACAAACGGAAAGGGACACCATTGATGTTATAACCTTTCTGAAAAAGGAAGATGCAGTCAAGGATAATCATGTAAGTTTTCACTGTCATGTTAGTAGTTTTTAACCCTCTCTTATCACCCATTTCTGACATGTTTTCCCCTTTAAAATGTCAAAACTGTTTTGGAATGTTGAAAATGGAGCAAATCTTTGGTGTAACATTGCATTGCAGTCGACCATTTGATGGAGCGATTCTTTGCCATAATATTGTATTTTACCAGTCGCAGTCGACCATTTGATGGAGCGATTCTTTGCCGTGATATTGTATTTTACCAGTCGCAGTCGACCATTTGATGGAGCGATTCTTTGCCATAATATTGTATTTTACCAGTCGCAGTCGACTATTTGATGGAGCGATTCTTTGCCGTGATATTGTATTTTATCAGTCACAGTCGACCATTTGATGGAGCAATTCTTTGCTTTAAAAATATCAAATTATTGTATTTAACTATTTCCTCATACATTAACCCTTTCCCTCATATAAACGCTTTCTGACGCTTCTACAGCAGACGGCTATTGAAAACATAGTGACAAAAGAAGAAATTGCACAAAACGTGCAATTTCTCCTTTTGCCACAATGTTTTCCACCTTTAGTCATAGGTTATCCATTCAATGAAAGAGATTTTCTATGTTTTGACAAAATATGTTCAAAGTCGTCTGCTGCATATTTGTTGTATGAGGGAAATGGTTAAAGCTTGAGCAGACAACAATGAAAATATTTAAAATTTATTCTTTTTTTTTTAAATGAAAGTTAATTATTGAAAAAAGTCCAAAACAATGAGACAAAAGGAGAGCAATTTCCTCTTTTCATCACAATGTTTTCAAAGAGTCATCTGTTTCAAAACAACTGCAGAAAGAAAAGGTTTAAACATGAATAATTTTTGTGGTATTGGAGAGACTCCAACAACATAACCATTTCCCCAATACAACAATTGTGCAGCAGATGACTTTAAAAATGTCTACTAAAATATATGGAAAATCTCTATTATTGTAGGTATAATTACTGGAAAGAGTTGAAAACTTTGACGCAAAAGGAGAATTGCTTGTTTTGAGTAGTGTCTCCTTTTGTCAGAATGTTTGTAAAAGTCGTCAACTGCAGATGCATCAGAATGCGTCTAAAAGTGGTAGAGCATTAAAGAATATGCACAGAATGGAGAAGAAGCAATTTCTCCTTTTATCAAATGTTTTCAAAATGTGCTGCAGATGTGTTAAAATGGGACTTTCAAGTGGGAAAGGGTTAAATATGAATTTGTTTCTGTTGTAGTTGGAGAGATTTCAACAACAAATCCGTGACTTGAAGAAAGAGCACAGAAAGGAGAAAGAAAATATTGTCGAGGATTTCAGTACACAGATCAATGAGTTGGAAGAAAACCTTGGAGATAAAACAAAAGATGTGGAACTGATGCAAAGTGAATTGAAAATGGTGAAAGAGTTTCGAAGAAAGAGAGGCCAGATGCAGAAAGAGCTTGATGATGTAAATGTTTATTTTATTTTCTTCTTTTATTCTGAAGTGAGCCGAGCGCCAGTAACTTCTTCTGTAGCGATTCATGCTGTCATGTCAATCCGGGGATTGTGAGTTCAAACCCCATCTCAGCCAACAATCTTTTCAATAGTTGACAAAATTCAATGTAACCAGCGACTTTTGTCTTCAACCAATAGGTAAACAGTCTATGTGGAAAAGCAATCAGTTGCTTGGAAAGACTGTTGTGAGTAGCAACGGTGATAACAAAATCAGGAAACACATGGATCGGTGAATGGGTCACCTTGATATGACTGATAAATTGTTGAAATGTCATTAGTGTTTTAAAATATATTAAATTCAGATGAGTGTTTGCCATTTGTACTCACTACAAAATGAGCCTTTACACGAATAAGCCAACATTGTGGAATCTGCGTAAAGTATCAACCCAGATCAGCCTAAGTTTGCCGCGCAGTCTAATCCAGGCAGACACCTTTCGCCTCCTGTGGATTTTCTGTTTTAGAAATCATTACTCTATACCTTTATCCATCTAAGACGGAATGTGTCGGCCCAGATTAGCCTGCGCAGATTGTGCAGACTGATTTGTGTCGATACATTATGCATAGTCCATAATGTTGGTTTTCTCGTGGAACAATTCAAATGTTGTCTCGAGAAGTGCTTGTTATTTTTCAAAATGCTTTAATGCTTAAAATAATACCCATTTGAAGATTTTAGGTTGTCTTTTATTGAATTTTTATTTGTCTAAAATGTTGTTTTCTGTTTTTCTGTTCTTGACCAGATAAAAGAATCCATGTACAATGCAAACAGAGAACACAAAACAACACTGTCTCGAATGGAACAGAAATTCTTTGAAGAAAAGGTAAGTAAAAACTAGATATGTAGTATTTTAAAGTTTTACTACTGTTGAAAACTGTTATGATTTACCAATGATATCAAACACTTTCTTAAACCCCCTTTCCCACAAGCAGCAAATCTACAGCAGACGACTTTAAAAACATTGTGGCAAAAATGTGAACAATCTTCATAAAAGATTGCATAATAATTGGATAAAGTTGAAAACACTTTAAGTCTATAAAGGGTCTATAGGAGGGAAAGGGTTAAGAAAATTTGAGCACACAGTTATAGTTTGATATATATTTTTAAACAAATTAGAAAACAAGCATGTAGATGAGCTATATCTCCATTGTTGCAGATTTCATTTTCCCAGATGTTATAAAGATGGGGATAAATGTAACCTTTTTAAATAGTTGACGTATGAACAATGAAACAGTTGTCAGCCGTAGTGTTTTTTAAAAGTGTCTGATGTGATGTGTAAAAATATTTTGCATTCATGAGGGAAAGGATTGATTAACATGCATTTAATGTTACAATCTATCAAATCAGATAAAGCTGTATACCAATACATGTTTTCTCAAGTTTATATACAGAAAAACAATATCTCACATTCCATATAGGAATGCAACATCTTTGAAAAGCTTTCTATTTTTGAAATCAACCTTGCTTTGTATAAAATATCTATAGTGCCGAATAAGGATGTGTTTGGTATGTAATGTTACAATTTGATTGAGAAGATGAGAAGATATTTTTAGACATTTTATTACATGTATTTAGATCCTTTGAAGGAATCAACAAATAAAAAGCATTGATTTAAGAGAAAGAAATATTTATTTTGTTTTTCGCAATAGATGAGACTTCAACAGGAGGCAAATCAGAAAATTGCTGAGTTAGCAGAAAGAGCACACACAGAAGCTATTGCGTAAGTGTTTACCCCTTTCCCTCTTACAGGCACTTTTTGATGCCTCTGCAGTAGACAACTTATGAATCCTTTGTGGCAAACAGAGAAATTGCTCATTATGTTTGCCATTTTTTTTTCCATATCTATTCATTATTATCCCCACGGTTACGAAGTAAGCGAGAAAGGGATATAGTAACGGGACCGTCCGTATGTATGTATGTATGTATGTGTGTCCTTCCGTCCGTAACAAACCTTGTCATCACTCTACACTAACCATTTCTTGACAGATCTTAACCAAACTTGGTATAAAGTAAGTATATGGTAACATCTTGAAGCCTATTGATTTTCAAGGTCATAGGTCAAAGGTCAAGCCCAAAATAGCCCAAAATTGGACTTGCAATATTTCCGTCCGTAACAAACCTTGTCATCACTCTACACTAACCATTTCTTGACAGATCTTAACCAAACTTGGTATAAAGTAAGTATATGGTAACATCTTGAAGCCTATTGATTTTCAAGGTCATAGGTCAAAGGTCAAGCCCAAAATTGGACTTGCAATATTTCCGTCCGTAACAAACCTTATTGGACTTGCAATATTTCCGTCCGTAACAAACCTTGTCATCACTCTACACTAATCATTTCTTGACAGATCTTAACCAAACTTGGTATAAAGTAAGTATATGGTAACATCTTGAAGCCTATTGATTTTCAAGGTCATAGGTCAAAGGTCAAGCCCAAAATTGGACTTGCAATATTTTCAGCTGTGGCAACCTTGTCACCACTCTACACTGACCATTACTTGACGGATTTTAACAAAACTTGGTATAAAGTTACTTTATGATAATATCTTGAAGCCTATTGATTTTCAAGGTCATAGGTCAAAGGTCAAGCCCAAAATTGGACTTGCAATATTTTCAGCTGTGGCAACCTTGTCACCACTCTACACTGACCATTACTTGACGGATTTTAACAAAACTTGGTATAAAGTTACTTTATGATAATATCTTGAAGCCTATTGATTTTCAAGGTCATAGGTCAAAGGTCAAGCTCAAAATTGGACTTACAATATTTTCAGCTGTGACAGCCTTGTCACCACTCTACACTGACCATTCCTTGACCGATCTTTATAAAACTTATAATACAGTTAGTTTATGATAATATTTGAGGCCTATTGATTTTCAAGGTCATAGTTCAAAGGTCAAGCCCAAAATTGCACTTATACTATTTTCAGCTGTGGCAACCTTGTCACCACTCTACACTGACCATTACTTGACATATTTTAACCAAATTTGGTATACAGTTACTTTATGATAATATCTTGAAGCCTATTGATTTTCAAGGTCATAGGTCAAAGGTCAAACTCAAAATTGGACTTACAATATTTTCAGCTGTGGCAGCCTTGTCACAACTCTACACTGACCATTCATTGACCGATCTTAATAAAACTTATTATACAGTTAGTTTATGATATGTCTTGAAGCCTATTGGTTTTCAAGGTCATAGGTCAAAGGTCATGCCCAAAATTGAACTTGATTGAACTTACAATATATCTCAGCTGTGGCAACCTTGTCACCACTCTACACTGACCATTCCTTGACAGATCTTATCCAAACTTGGCATACAGTTAGTTTGTGACAATATTTTGAAGCCTATTGATTCAAGGTCATAGGTCAAAGATCGAAGTCAAAAATTGGACTTAAATATTTAGATCACAAGAGAACTCAATGTGAAAATGGAAAGCCGAGGGGATGCATCCGCTTTGCGGTGCCCTTGTTTATACTTTTGTTTACAAAGATTTTCAAATTTTTGGTCTATTCATTATTGATACTTTTGTTTACAAAGATTTTCAAATTTTTGGCTAGAGATTTTCTCAAGTCATCTGCTGCAGATTTTTTTTAATGTTAGAAAGTGTTAATTGAATGACTTGTTGGTGTTAATTAAGGAATAAAGGTTGGTGGGCCTGCTTCTGCATGTGAGAAAGAATGAATATAAATTAGCATTTCAGGATAAAACAAATTAAATTCATGAGACAATTATTACATTTTAAATGTTTGTGTGAGTTGAGTGGATATTTTAAAAGGAAACATTGATTTAAGATATATATAAAAACAATTTTCCTTAATAAGCAGCTGAAAATGTTTGAAAAGGAGATATTGCAACATGGGCAAGTTCTCTTTCTCTCACAAGATGTACTACTTTGTCAAAAAAATCATCCTTTTTTTCAGTCTAAGATAGGTCAAAATTACTTTAACCCTTTCCCTCATATAGACGCTTTCTGACGCCTCTGCAGCAGACAGATTTTTGAAAACATAGTGACAAAAGAAGAAATTGCACAAAATGTGCATTTCTCCTTTTGCCACAATGTTTTTTCCACTTTTTAGCTCGCCAGTACGAAGTACAGGAGAGCTTATGTGTTACCCCCGGCGTCGGCACCGTCGGCACTGTCGGCACCGTCAGCACCGTCGGCGTCGGCGGTGGCGTAGACACCTAGGTTTAAGGTTTGTGTTTAAGGTTTTCATTTGGGTTTTTATGTCAAAAATACATTACCAGTCATTTAATACCTGATATATAATCTCAACACCGTTAATTCATCCAGAAAAGAAGCTCGCGCAGCCATGCATAGCCCTCACGCGTGTGTGATACACACGGCCGCCGGTAATACCGGCGCACGGGCCATGTGACCCCCACTTTTAATTTCTGGACACACCAACTGACAGCTAAGAATTTATTTCATTTTTATATTTTATTTCTTGGTCTGTTTAAGGCATTCGCCTTAAACAAGTTATTTTCATTCAGTTATTCAACTACATTTTAAGGGTTTATACCTTTAGGAACCATTTGTCATCCATCTACGCACACCACTACACCCGTCCTGACCCTGGGTGAAGGTCAAGATAATTTCTACTTGGTTCTACTTGGTTCAGTTACAAGGTTTAAGGTTTGCGTTTAACGTTTAACATATCACTCTGCAGTCACTATTATGACATTGATTGCTTTCATATTTAGTTTATACATTTAGGAACTATTGGTCATCCATCTACGCACACCACTACACCCGTTCTGACCCTGGGTCAAGGTCATTTCTACTTGGTTCAGTTACAAGGTTTAAGGTTTGTGTTTAACGTTTAACATATCACTCTGCAGTCACTATTATGACATTGATTGCTTTCATATTTAGTTTATACATTTAGGAACTATTGGTCATCCATCTGCGCACACCACTACACCCGTCCTGCACCTGGGTCAAGGTCAAGGTCATTTCTACTTGGTTCAGTTACAAGGTTTAAGGTTTGCGTTTAACGTTTAACATATCACTCTGCATTCACTATTATGACATTGATTGCTTTCATATTTAGTTTATACATTTAGGAACTATTGGTCCATCTACGCACCCCACTACACCCGTCCTGACCCTGGGTCAAGGTCAAGTTATATCAGAGTTATTGCCCCTTTTCTGTCAAAAAATCTAACTTTTTCGTCACGTTTTCAAATAACTTTTTTTCTACTCAAAGGATTAGATTGAAACTTCTGACAAATGTTTATATCAATGTGTGTGATTGGTTCACAAAAGGGAGATAATCCAAATAATTTTATATCAGAGTTATTGCCCCTTTTCTGTCAAAAAATAACTTTTTCAAATAACTTTTTTTCTACCCAAAGGATTGGATTGAAACTTCTGACAAATGTTACTTTTTTTTTTATTCGACGTCTGTCTGTCTATTTTTTGTTTTATCCGGCGTCTGTCTGTCTGTCTGTCCGTCACACTTTTTTCGTCACGTTTTCAAATAACTTTTGTTCTACTCAAAGGATTAGATTGAAACTTCTGACAAATGTTTTTATCAATGTGTGTGATGGGTTCACAAAAGGGCGATAATCCAAATAATTTTATATCAGAGTTATTGCCCCTTTTCTGTCAAAAATTTAAATTTTCAAATAACTTTTTTTCTACTCAAAGGATTGGATTGAAACTTCTGACAAATGTTTATATCAATGTGTATGATGGGTTCACAAAAAGGGGGATAATCCAAATATTTTTATATCAGAGTCATTAGCCCTTTTCTGTCAAAAATTTAATCTACTCAAAGGATTGGATTGAAACTTCTGACAAATGTTTATATCAATGTGTATGATGGGTTCACAAAAGGGGGATAATCCAAATATTTTTTATATCAGAGTTATTGCCCCTTTTCTGTCAAATATTCAAATTACTTTTTTTCTGCTCAAAGGATTGGATTGAAACTTCTGACAAATGTTTATATCAATTTTTAGTCCCCTACCGGCATGCCGAAGGGGACTATTAGGTTTGCACTCCGTCTGTCAGTCCGTCAGTCTGTCAGTCCATCTGTTAGTCAGTCAGTCAGTCCATCTGTCAGTCAGTCAGTCAGTCAGTCAGTCAGTCCGGCAAATTTTTGTCCGGAGCATATCTCCAAAACTGTACTAGCTATGGCTATGAAATTCCATATGTGGATACATCTCATCAATGCGGAGTGCAGTGCATATGAACCATAACTCTTGCTTCCCTAATTTTTGAGTTATTTCCCTTTCTTTATTTTCATACTTGATTTTTGTCCGGAGCATATCTCCAAAACTGTACTAGCTATGGTTATGAAATTTCACACATGGATGCATCTCATCAAGGGGGAGTGCAGTGGACATGAACCATAACTCTTGCTTGCCTAATTTTTGAGTTATTTCCCTTTCTTTATTTTCATACTTGATTTTTGTCCGGAGCATATCTCCATAACTATACTAGCTATGGCTATGAAATTTCACACATGAATACATCGTATCAAGGGGGAGTGCAGTGGACATGAACCATAACTCTTGCTTGCCTAATTTTTGAGTTATTTCCCTTTCTTTATTTTCATACTTGATTTTTGTCCGGAGCATATCTCCAAAACTGTACTAGCTATGGTTATGAAATTTCACACATGGATGCATCTCATCAAGGGGGAGTGCAGTGGACATGAACCATAACTCTTGCTTGCCTAATTTTTGAGTTATTTCTCTTTCTTTATTTTCATACTTGATTTTTGTCCGGAGCATATCTCCATAACTATACTAGCTATGGCTATGAAATTTCACACATGAATACATCGTATCAAGGGGGAGTGCAGTGGACATGAACCATAACTCTTGCTTGCCTAATTTTTGAGTTATTTCCCTTTCTTTATTTTCATACTTGATTTTTGTCCGGAGCATATCTCCATAACTATACTAGCTATGGCTATGAAATTTCACACATGAATACATCGTATCAAGGGGGAGTGCAGTGCACATGAACCATAACTCTTGCTTCCCTAATTTTTGAGTTATTTCCCTTTCTTTATTTTCATACTTTATTGTCTTGATATACCTAAACATTGGGTTGCTATGACAACAGAAACAGACTCAAAAGTGCAAACCGGTAGGGGACTATGGTATTGCTTGCAATCCTCCAGTTACTTGTTGAACTTGAACTTAGAATTGTTGTCAAAAGTATTGAAAAGGTGTATTATCTTGCAATAGGTGATACTGTGCGACTTTACCTAATACTTTAACTGTTCTGAAGTAGGCCCTGATATACGATGGCCCTGATAGGCGAGCTATATTGTCCTCCGACAACTCTTGTTGTCATAGGTTATCCATTCAAATATGGAGATTTTCTATTTTTTGACAAAATACGTTCAAAGTCGTCTGCTGCAGAATTGTCGTATGAGGGAAAGGGGTAAAAATAATGGAAAAAAATATGTCTCATACTACAACTTGAACATGAAGATAATAAAGGTGTCTAAATCCTTTCCCTCATAAAGTAATTATTAAAATCTTTAAAAACATTGATGTATAAATATAGGAAATCTCAATAAATGAAGGTTGAAAGTTGAAAATATTGTCGCAAAATGAGAAATTACACATCATGAACAATTTCTCATGTTGCCACACTGTTTTTGAAATTGTCTGCTGCAGATGGATCAAAATGGATCTGTAAGTTCAAAAAGGTTAACCCTTTCCCTCATATAGATGCTTTCTGATGCCTCTGCAGCAGACAGCTTTTTGAAAACATAGTAACAAAAGAAGAAACCGCACAAAACGTGCAATTTCTCCTTTTGCCACAATGTTTTCCAATTTTAGTCATAGGTTATCCATTCAATTATAGAGATTTTCTATTTTTTGACAAAATACGTTCAGTCGTCTGCTGCAGAATCGTCGTATGAGGGAAAGGGTTAACAAATAATGGAAAAAAATATGTCTCATACTACAACTTGAACATGAAGATAATAAAGGTGTCTAAATCCTTTCCCTCATAAAGTAATTATTAAAATCTTTAAAAACATTGATGTAAAAATATAGGAAACCTCAATAAATGAAGGTTGAAAGTTGAAAATATTGTCACAAAATGAGAAATTACACATCATGAACAATTTCTCATGTTGCCATACTGTTTTTGAAATTGTCTGCTGCAGATGGATCAAAATGGATCTGGAAATTCAAAAAGGTTAAACAATGTGAAAATATTTAAATTTTGAAACTTAATTATTCACAGTAACTTAGATGAAACCACTAAGTCAGTGTACAAGGAGAATGTTCGACTCTCGGAGGCCCTTGGGTATCATATGAAAGAGGGAGAAGTCCTTAAAAAAGTAAAGGTGAGGTTAGAGGAAGAAAATGAGGCCCTGAGAGGGGACAAGGAAATCAATGAGATGATGGTACATGAAAAAGTGGCACAGACTAAGAACCAAAAAACACAGATAAAAGAGGTAAGTTAAACCTTTTCATCATACAATAAATCTGCAGCAAACGATTTTGAAAACATCTGGGCAAAATTATTGAAAATTCAGATACATTTGAGTTTAATTATAGGATATTATTGAAAACATGTTGGCAAAAGGAAAAATTGTTCATCATGAGCTATATCTTCTTTTGTCACCTTTTTTTCCCTAAAAATTCATCTGCTGGAAATAAATCAAGATACATGTGTAGGTGGGATGGGGTTTAGTTTTGGTAGGTGTAAGGCTATCTCCTGGAAAATGCCTTTTCTCTTGTAAATGTGGCTGACAGCCTGAATCAAGGCTTTATGTCTTTTTACTGTAGCATCTAGAAAGTGAAAATATAACTAGCCTTATTCAAAACCTGGCATAATTTGTTTAGAAGTACCTTCTTTAACCTTCCATTTCCCTCATACCACGAATCTGCAGCAGACGACTTTGAAAAGAAACCTGAAAACAGTTTGGAACACCCTTTAAATGAAAGTACAATAATTGAATATATTTGAAAACATTGTGACAAAAAGGAGAAATTGTTTGTTTTAAGCAATTTCTTCTTTTGTTGCCAGGTTTTCAAAAAGCTATCTGTTGCAGAGGCGTCCAAAAGTGTTTATATGAGAGAAACGGTAAAAAGCATTTAAGGCAAACTGTTATATCTTGAAAAGTTATTATTTCAATTTTCTTACAGATATGAAAACATTCTTTAAAACAATTTCATCTTTCTCTACAATGTTATCAAAATATTATCAAATGATGAGACTCTGCAATGAACAGCAATTTCTGCTTTTGCCTCAATGTTTTCAAACAGCATCTGTTGCAGTCAATCAAAATGCGTCTATATGTGTGGGAAAGGGTTAAATTAAGATACATGTTTTACTCCCAGATGCATGAGAAGATTTCAACCTTGGAACATTCCCTGAGTCATATGGCCCGTGAGTTCACATCAGAGAAAAAGCCTATTGAGCATAAACACCACATAGAAATAGAGGCTTCGAAAATAGAGCTGGCCAAATTACAAAGAGTGATTGAACTGAAAACTAAAGAGATGAACAAAGTGAAAAGGCTTGCCAAACAGATATTGGATCAGAGGACAGAACTGGAGAGGTTTTTCCTTGAATCACTGGAACAAGTGAAAAATGAAATCGCTGCAAACCAGTGAGTATGGGGAAATTGTAACAAGATAGATAATTAAAACCTTTTTCTTTATCCTTTACTGAGACTATTGTGCAGTATAAAACTTGAGAAAACAATGTGCAATAGAAAACTTTAGAAAACAATGTGAAATGGCTAAAACATTCTTGTAATGAACATGTTTTCTTTTTCCTCCAAAATTATCTGTAATAACATTGACTCAAAATTGTATGATTTCTTTTCAAATTGTTTATACTATCTATTCATTATGTTTTGGGTCAAGCCACAATAGCTCAGTCAGTAATGACAATAGCTATAAAGCCAGTGGTCAAGAGGTTGAATCCAGCTTGGCCATTGATTCTTTATGATGCTTGACTTGCATCAATTGGCATTCACTTATGGGCTGAAAATAGTCAATATTGGAAGTTTGCTAATTGCTGTGAAGAATGTTGTGTGAAGTACTAGTGTAAGGAAACACATTGTAATTTAAAGAACTTGCTGCTGTGATGTAACTGAAGAACTGTTGAAAACGGTGTTAAGCTCCAATCATTCATATGTTTTAGAACAATTGTCTTGAACGTCATTGAACTAGTGTGCTATCAACTATTAGAAGCAAGTTATCTTCCTTAATGTAAACATATATAATTATTCATGCATACTTTTATGTCTTCATTTATATTGCTGTTTCTCTCATTTTTGAAGAGTCTTAATAAACCCTTGTGCACAGAAAACAAATCCACAGCAGACGACTTTGAAAGCATCTTGGCAAAAATGCTATAAATCTCTGTAAATTGATGTAATATTTGAAAAGTGATGAAAACACTGTCGCAAAGGGAGAAACTGCTCAGGATGAGCAATTTCTTCTTTTACCACAATGTTTTCAATAGACTTCTGCTGAAGATGCATCAAAACACTTCTGCAAGTGGGAAAGGGTTAATAATCCTGATAAGTTATGGGTAAAACCATTGAAACGACATCAAGATAGCATACATTTTTCACTATCAGTTATGAAAAAAGGATGCTTTACATTCCCTTTGTCAATCTACAGACACTCTTTCTTATTATTCTGTCTATGTATTACACATTTATAATGACATTTTGTTCTAATGTATTTTTGAAATTTGATTATACAAAGCACAAAACAGTTTTCTTTGATGTCACAGACATTAACAACTCTTCCAAGTTATTAGTCATTGCATATTGTATTGTTAATCCCAACAGACACTGAGAAACTGCTCAAAATTGGAGAAACTGCTCAAAATGACCAATTTCTTGTTTTGCCTAAATGTTTTTCAACTGTTTTTAGCTCGACTATTCGAAGAATATGAGAGCTATACTACTCACCCTGGCGTCGGCGTCGGCGTCCACGTCACACTTTGGTTAAGGTTTTGCATGCAAGTTCTTAAATACTACATGTATTGCATTGAAACTTTCTACAACCCTACCAAACTATCACACCAATGTAGATTATCAAGTTAGATAACTCTATCCTGCATATTATGCAAGTTATGGCCCTTTTTTACTTAGAAATTCTGGTTAAAGTTTTGCGTGCAACTAAAGTAAGAGTCCATATCTCAGTATTTACTTGATGCATTGCATTGAAACTTTCTACAGCACTACCCAACTATCACAACTATGTAGATTATCAAGTTAGATAACTCTATCCTGCATTTTATGCAAGTTATGGCCCTTTTTTTACTTAGAAATTCTGGTTAAAGTTTTGCGTGCAACTAAATTAAGAGTCCATATTTCAGTATTTACTTGATGCATTGCATTGAAACTTTCTACAACCCTACCCAACTATCACACCTGTGTAGATTATCATCTAAGATAACTCTATCCTGCATTTTATGCAAGTTATGGCCCTTTTTTTACTTAGAAATTATGGTTAAAGTTTTGCATGCAACTAAAGTAAGAGTCCATATCTCAGTATTTACTTGATGCATTGCATTGAAACTTTCTACAACCATACCCAACTATTACACCTGTGTAGATTATCAAGTATGATAACTCTATTCTGCATTTTATGCAAGTTATGGCCCTTTTTTTAATTAGAAATACTGGTTAAAGTTTTGCGTGCAACTAAATTAAGAGTCCATGTCTCAGTATATACTCGATGCATTGCATTGAACCTTTATACAACCCTACCCAACTATCACACCTAGATAACTCTATCCTGCATTTTATGCAAGTTAAGCATTTTTTTTACTTAGAAATTCTGGTTAAAGTTTTGCATGCAACTAAATTAAGAGTCCATATCTCAGTATTTACTTGATGCTTTGCATTGAAACTTTCTACAACCCTACCCAACTATCACACCTGTGTAGATTATCAAGTATGATAACTCTATCCTGCATTTTATGCAAGTTATGGCCTTTTTGGACTTATAAATTCTGGTTAAAGTTTTGCATGCAACTACATAAAGAGACCATCTCTTAGTAACTACTTGATGCATTGCATTGAAACTTTATACATCCCTTACCAACCATCACATCTATGTAAACAATCAAGTATGATTACTCTATCCAGCATTTTATGCAAGTTATGGACCTTTTTGGACTTAGAAATTCTGGTTAAAGTTTTGCAACTACATTTAGAGTGTAATCTCAGTAACAACTTGAAAAATTGTATTGAAACTTCATACAACCTTTCCCAAGTGCACAACTATAAACACAACCAATTAAGATAACTCTATCCTGTATATGGTGCAAATTGTTGCCCTTTTTTTACTTAGAAATTATGGTTAAAGGTTTGCGTGCAACTACATTAAGAGTCCATATCTTAGTAACTACTTGATGCATTCCATTGAAAGGTTATACAACCCTATCTAACCATCACACCTATGAAAATAATCATGTTAAATAACACTATCCTGCATATAATGCAAATTATCACCCACTAAGAAATTGTGGTTAATGTTTTGCATGCAACTACATTAGAGTCCATTATCTCAGTAACTTAAATAAGCGGTGGAATAGTCGAGCGCGCTGTCCTCCGACAGCTCTTAATAATTAGACTTTCATTAACATTGATTTTCTAATTATTATGCCCCGGCATACAAAGTATGAGGGGCATATAGTTTTCCGGTCTGTTAGTCCGTCCGTTCGTCCGTCCGTCCGTCCGTTCGTCCGTTCGTCCGTCCCGCTCAGGTTAAAGTTTTTGGTCAAGTTAGATTTTAGTGAACCTGATGTCCTATCATTATGAAACTTCACACAAATGACAATCAACATATCATTGTTTAAAAAATTGTATCAATTTGAGGTTGGACCAACTGTTCGTCCGTCCGTTTTAAAATATAGTTAACAACCGGGGCATCCGTGTTCCATGGACACATTTTCTTGTTTTTATTATGTGTTTCGTCTCCTGCAGATTTGTTGTATGTGGGAAAGAATTAATACATACTAACATAATGCCATTTTGAATGTTTCAAAACAATTCAGACTCATTTAGATTAGATTCCATAAATGCACAGACAGATCTTTGTCTACACTTCACAGAATTGTAAGTGAAACAAAAATCTTACAAATCATTGTCCATTGTCAGGGATCAATACAGAAGAGATGCCCAGAGAGCCTATCAAGATAAAATGCTTGCAGCTCACAGTGGTAAGGGAGAATATCCAAAGATTCGAACATTTAACAAATCAGAGAACAGTACAAACAGTGTATTTAAAGATCTCGAGGCAGCTGAAAAACTGTAAGTATGCTTAATTAATTAACCCTTTACCTCATGTAGACGCTTTCTGATGCTTCTGAAGCAGACGACTTTTGAAATCATGGCACCTGACAAATACAGACATCAATTTGCTTCTAATGAGCAATTTCTCCATTTGTCACAATGATTTCAACTATTTTCAATAATCATACTATCATTTATAGACATTTTCTATATTTTGGACATGATAATTTCAAAGTCATCTGCTGCAGATTTGTTGCATTTCAGAAAGGGTTAATTTACTAGTAAATCATTAAACCTTTCCCTTTCATGAAGTGCATGCTTTTTACATTTTTCAGAAGAGTTATTTAATATTATGAGGGGGGATGTCAATACAGGCATATATTGGGAAAGAATGTAAGAAAAACAGCATTGTGTCTGTATGTGCAATGACTGTTTTCTAGAGTTTAATTCAGAGCTTTAGATAAGGGTCATTTTTCATGTTCTTAACTCCTTATTTGACATTCAAACCCTATGTTGTGGGTACTCAAAAGAATTGTCTCAGTGAGACGATTCTTTTGAGTACCACCAACATAGGATTTGGTTGAGTTATCAGACAAACATTGTGGGGGAAAGACCTGTTCACTCCCTCTTATCAAGTCCTCTGGTTCATGTTGTTTGACTTGGGCATAATGCTTCCCTTCATGGTAAAGCGTTACATATTTCCCAATAATTGTTCATCAATGTGCAGCTCTTCACTGAAAACAAATATTCAGATTCTAATTACATGTAGAAGAGAGCGCTGTATAATCAAATATTCTCACATATTGAAAACTTTGTGGGAGTTTCTATTTTTAAGCATTTAATTTCTGCTGAAGCATTTGCAACTTATTGATTTTTGAGTGTTACAATACTTAAAAATTGGTTACACAAATGCAACTTGTTGGTTATTTAAAAAATACTTCCACAGTACTAACTTATAGATAAGTGTTGTGGATATTCAAAAGACTTGTCTCAGTAGAGGGTTTAATTAAGGATTTCTTAATGTGACTTACCCTTATTATCCATAAAGACTCTTCACAACCCTTATCAGTGGGTGGTGTCATACGGCAGACAGGACAAGTTGTTAAATTGGTCACTTGGCTAATATATCGCGCCATACCATTGAGATTTAAGAGAGGTTTGTTCTTTGTGTAATCTGAGTTGCCTATCTCTGTATTTATATGTCTCTGTTTTAGTCTATAAACAACCAGATTTCCTTAACTGATCTCATAGTCATTTATCTTGAATCCTGATATATATTCTAAAAGTTTTACAATTTTTCAAAAAGAAAGCAGTTAATACATGTATATAAGCCTTATACCGTGACCTGGTAAGCTAATTTTTACTTTTCTGAAATGAAATTTGAAATGAAAATGAAAAATGTAGATTAGTAGCCATGGTTAGAAAAACCTGTTGTTTGCCTAATATGGGATATTCTAATAAGAAATCTAATATTAACCTTTTCCCTCACACAACGAATCAGCAGCAGATGACTTTGAAAACATTTAGACAAAAACACAAGAAATCTCAATAACTGACGATATTTTTACTGCAAAATGTTGAAAACATTTTTGCAAAAGGAGAACTTGCTTGTATTGAGTAATTTCTCCTTTTGTCATAATGCTTTCAGAAGTCTTCTGCTGTAAATGTGTCAGACAGTTTATGTATATGAAAAAGGGTAAAATTAAACAACACTCTTTGAAAATATCTTTAATTTTATCTTCTTTTTTAGATCACCTGTGAGCCAAAGGCTCAAGGTGATCTATTCTGATCATTCTCTGTCCGTTGTATGTCGTCTGTCGTTAACTTTTAGCTTTAAAAATCATCTCCTCCTAATCCACAAGACCAATTTCAACCAAACTTCACAGGAATGTTCCTTTGGTGGCCCTCTTTCAAAATTGTTCAAAGATTTAAATTCCATTTAGAACTTTGGTTGCTGCCGCATCAGAAAAGGGGCAAAATGTCCAAACTTTAAAAATCTTCTCCTCTGAATCTGGTTGTCAGATTCCAATATAATGTAGTAGAAATGTTCCTTGGGTGACCCTCTACAAAAATTGTTCAAACCATACTGATTGGTTGAAAAACATGGCAATCAGGCAGCATCAGAAAAGTGACAAAATGGCAAAGTTTGAAAATTCTTCTTTTTTTTTAAAGTGCTTGTCTGATTTTAAGAAAATTGAAAAGTAATCGTACTTCAGTGATCCTCTACTTAATTTGTTCAAGACGTTTTGATTGGTAACAAAATCATAGCAACCAGGCGCATCACAAAAGGGGTAAATTGAACTTTTAGCTACAAATGCAACAACTCTTACAATTCCAATGGACCAATTTCAACTTAACTTCAGGAATGTTCCTTTGTTGGTCCTCTTTCAAAATTGTTCAAAGACTTACATTTTATGTAGAACTTTGATTGCTGCGGCATCATAAAGGGAGAAAAATACCCAAACTTTCAAATCCTTTCCTCCATAATCTGCTTGTCCGATTCCAAAATAATTTGGTAGAAATGTTCATTGAGTGACCTGACCCTCTGCAAAAACTGTTCAAGTCATATTGATTTCGTTGAAAAGCAGGGCAGCAAGGCGGCATCAGGAAAGGCGTAAAATGACAAAAGTTCATAATTCCATTCTTTTTAAAGTTCTTGTTAGATTTCAAGATACAAATGGCCTTTACTGAAAAGCCATTTTACTATTTCTTTAAGAGTGTCCACTCCTTGCAGGTTCATTTGCAGTCTTTACCAAATTCAAGTGATCGATTTAGGGCCGTCTTTGCCCTCTTGTTTATATTAATTCTATGATCGAGAAAAAATAAAGTTTAACTATGAGGTTACAAGCTGGCAGAAAAATTAACCCATTATGACCAAAAGAGTGTATAAAAGGCTTCTGAGAATGTAATGCTCCTTAAAAACCCTTCACCTGCTATGCTTATAATTTTAATTCATGCGAATAAAATTTTCCAACTAATTACATAGTACATAAGTGAATCAACTTAATTAGAAATTTCTCCCTGCTAGCAATTATTTCCCCTTTTCCCTAAATTATTTTAAGACTTTTTTTTTTTTTTTTTAACTCTTTCAGCCCCGAATTGTTTAAAGTAGACTCTTCCATGTTCAAAATATGGTGTGTCCTTTTCCGTTGTTATAGAAGTTTGATAAATAAAAGGCAAACAATGCTGATTTCAGGTGAGACAGCTTGTTACAAGTTGAAAGAGTTGATATGTAATTTTTTTTTATTTTTAGCTCCACTGGCTGAAAGCCAGTCGAGCTTATGTCATGGCGAATTGTCCGTCGTGCGTGCGTGCGTGCGTGCGTGCGTGCGTTAACTTTTTCCTTTAGAAGACTTCTTCTCCCTAACCACTTGGCCAATTTGGTTGAAACTTCATGGGAAGCATCCTCTCAATGTCCTCTACTAAATTCCTTCAATTTTTTTTGATCCATTCAAAATTCTGGTTTCCATGGCAACCGAAAAAAAAAAATAGTGAGAACTTAAAAAATCTTCTTCTCCGAAAGTGTCAGGCCGATTTTCAAATAATTTTGTAGAAATGTTCCTTGGGTGACCCTTTATAAGATTCCTTCAAGAAATTTTGATTGGGCGAAAAACATGGCCGCCAGGGGGCGGGGCTTTTTTGCCTTATATAGCTATAGTGAAAACTTAAATAATCTTCTTCTCAAAAAGTGTTCAGCAGATTTTCAAATAATTATGTAGAAATGTTCCGTGGGTGACCCTCTATCAGATTCCTTCAAGCCATGTTGATTGGTAAAAAAACATGGCCGTCACAGGGCGGGGCTATTTTGCCTATATGGCTAAAGAGCAAACTTAAAAAATCTTCTCCTCCAAAAGTGTCAGGCCGATTTTCAAATAATTTTGTAGAAATGTTCCTTGTGTGAACCTTAATTAGATTCCTTCAAGAAATGTTGATTGGGCGAAAAACATGGCCGCCAGGGGCCGGGGCTTTTTTGCGTTATATAGCTATAGTGAAAACTTAAAACATCTTCTTCTCCGAAAGTGTTCAGCCGATTTTCAAATAATTTTGTAGAAATGTTCATTGGGTGACCCTCTATCAGATTCCTTCAAGCCATGTTGATTGGTTGAAAAACATGGCCACCAGAGGGCGGGGCTATTTTGACTTATATGACCATAGTGAAAACTTAAAAAATCTTCTCCTCCGAAAGTGTCAGGCATATTTTCAAATAATTTTGCAGAAACATTCCTTTGGTGACACTCTACAAGATTCCTTTAAGCCATGGTGGTTGGTAAAAAAAATAGCCACCACGGGGCAGGGCTGTTTGGAGATTTTATTTTTGCCTTATGGCCGTGGAGCGATACTGGCCCTCTTGGGCCTCTTGTTTTTTATGTTTTGGGTTGTTTTCAGACACGGTAGGAAGCATTATAAGAAAATGAGAAATTGTTCATGATGAACATTTTTTCCTTTTCCTAAACAAATGATGACTACAATTAAGTCATGTTTGTAAGGAATGTCAAAAGTTTTCTGGATTAGGAAAAATCAAACTGAGGAGTATTAATAATCAAAGATTGATATAATATTATAAATAAGACTTAATTATACTCTCTCAATATATATATTTATTCCATACCTAATTTATACATCCAATCGTAGACGCTCATTCGAATCATGTGACCGTACAATATATTACCGTATCGGGACGCACGCGCGTACAAAATAACCCGTATTCTTTTCGTATTGTACGATTCACAGGTCCCATGTTAAACCTATGATAAAGACCGAAGCGCGTGAAAAGGTTCCGAATGAAAGTCTGAATCGACAGGCGCTCTAGATAAAGCGTTACGATAAAGCTCTTGTTGTCACCGGATCATTATTGTCGTTTGCAAACAAGGAGTAACACTGAAACTAAAATGTTATCCGATTCTGAAATAGATGACTTTGTAATTGAACAGAAACCAAAAAACACTGTGAAAAAAACTAAAAGTGATGTAGGAATATTCAAAAGGTGGTTGCCGACAGAAACAAGGGAACTGGAAGAAATAAGTTTTATAAAATAAAAAGGTCATTTAACATTATTCTGCACAATACAAAATATATTTTGGGGAAAAAGTCGAGGTATAGAATAAAAAGATCATTTAACAGTGTTCTGTACAATACGGAATATATTTGGACTCGTACACAGCTTGGAAAATCATATTGGACTCGCCTAGCGGCTCGTCCAATATGATTTTCCAAGCTGTGTACTCGTCCAAATATATATCCGTATTGTACAGAACACTGTTAAATAACCTATAAATATATGTATACATGTACTTGTATATCTACAATAAAGTCAGATGGAATTTGGGTAAGCTTTTTGTAGAAATCTTATCATTTTGATGCTGTTATTGTTGATTTTATTTATACCTTGCTATTTGATTTCCAGTATTTTTGTCCATATAACCCTTTCCCTCATAAAGACGCTTTCTGACACCTCTGCAGCAGATGGCTTTTTGAAAACATAGTGACAAAAGAAGAAATTGCTCAAAACAAGAAATTTCTACTTTTGACACAATGTTTTCCTCTTTTAGTCATAGGTTATCCATTCAGTTATAGAGATTTTCTATGTTTTGACAAAATATGTTCAAAGTTGTCTGCTGCAGATTTGTCGTATGAGGGAAAGGGTTTAAACAAGTGTGTTAAGCTCAAACTTGCTTAGAAAGTTGACTATTATTGTGTTGGTGATATAGGAAGTAACTTTAAACATTATTTATGTTATGAACACTTGATTATCTATTTGCCTAATATGAACATTTGAGGGTCATCTGCATGGAAACATCAAAGGAAAATAATAGTGAACAACAGAAATATAACAGAATTGTATTTTTAGCTCGACTATTCGAAGAATATGAGAGCTATACTACTCACCCTGGCGTCGGCGTCGGCGTCCACGTCACACTTTGGTTAAGGTTTTGCATGCAAGTTCTAAAATACTACATGTATTGCATTGAAACTTTCTACAACCCTACCAAACTATCACACCAATGTAGATTATCAAGTTAGATAACTCTGTCCTGCATTTTATGCAAGTTATGGCCCTTTTTTACTTAGAAATTCTGGTTAAAGTTTTGCGTGCAACTAAAGTAAGAGTCCATATCTCAGTATTTACTTGATGCATTGCATTGAAACTGTCTACAACCCTACCCAACTATCCCACCTATGTAGATTATCAAGTAAGATAACTCTATTCTGCACTTTATGCAAGTTATGGCCCTTTTTTTACTTAGAAATTCTGGTTAAAGTTTTGCGTGCAACTAAATTAAGAGTCCATATCTCAGTATTTACTTGATGCATTGCATTGAAACTTTTTACAACTCTACCCAACTATCACACCTATGTAGATTATTAAGTAAGATAACTCTATCCTGCACTTTATGCAAGTTATGGCCCTTTATTTACTTAGAAATTCTGGTTAAAGTTTTGCGTGCAACTAAATTAAGAGTCCATATTTCAGTATATACTTGATGCATTGCATTGAACCTTTATACAACCCTACCCAACTATCACACCTATGTAGATTATCAAGTTAGATAACTCTATCCTGCATTTTATGCAAGTTATAGCCCTTTTTTTACTTAGAAATTCTGGTTAAAGTTTTGCGTGCAACTAAATTAAGAGTCCATATCTCAGTATTTACTTGATGCATTGCATTGAAACTTTCTACAACCCTACCCAACTATTACACCTGTGTATATTATCAAGTACGATAACTCTATTCTGCATTTTATGCAAGTTATGGTCCTTTTTTTTCTTATAAATTCTGGTTAAAGTTTTGCGTGCAACTAAATTAAGAGTCCATGTCTCAGTAAATACTTGATGCATTGCATTGAAACTTTCAACAACCCTACCCAACTATCACACTTGTGTAGATTATCAAGTATGATAACTCTATCCTGCATTTTATGCAAGTTATGGCCTTTTTGGACTTGGAAATTCTGGTTAAAGCTTTGCATGCAACTACATAAAGAGACCATCTCTTAGTAAACTACTTGATGCATTGCATTGAAACTTTATACAGCCCTTACCAACCATCACATCTATGTAAACAATCAAGTATGATTACTCTATCCAGCATTTTATGCAAGTTATGGACCTTTTTGGACTTAGAAATTCTGGTTAAAGTTTTGCAACTACATTTAGAGTGTAATCTCAGTTACAACTTGAAAAATTGCATTGAAACTTTATACAACCTTTCCCAATTGCACAACTATAAACACAACCAATTAAGATTACTCTATCCTGTATATGGTGCAAATTGTTGCCGTTTTTTTACTTAGAAATTATGGTTAAAGGTTTGCGTTAAACTACATTAAGAGTCAATATCTTAGTAACTACTTGATGCATTCCATTGAAAGGTTATACAACCCTTTCTAACCATCACACCTATGAAAATAATCATGTTAAATAACACTATCCAGCATATAATGCAAATTATCACCCACTAAGAAATTGTGGTTAATGTTTTGCATGCAACTACATTAGAGTCCATTATCTCAGTAACTTAAATAAGTGGTGGAATAGTCGAGCGCGCTGTCCTCCGACAGCTCTTGTTTTCAAAGTTGAAGACATTTTTGGAAAAAGTCAAATTGTACACTTTTAGCAATTTCTCCTTTTCCAACAATATTAACCCTTTCAAATTTACAACAAAATCTGCAGCAGACAAGTTCGAAAACCTTTAGCCAAAACTATTAAAACTATATAGCTATATTGAATAAAGTTGAAAACATTTACGTTACAAGGTGTCTGCATGTGGAAAAGGTCAACAAATTGCATCTGTTACAGAGGCCTCAAAATTGTCTGAATAGGGAAAGTTTTTAATTTTTTTAGAACCTTTAGTTTCCTTGATCATATTTGTCTGAAAATAATGTCCTAGATTAGAAGTTTTCCTTCTTTGAGATGAAAGGAGAAATCGCTCAAAACAGGCAATTTCTCCTTTTGTCACAAGGTTTCAACTTTATTCCATTAACTTAACTTCATTAATAGTGATATTCTTTATTTGTAACTAGATTGTATTAAAGTTGTAAGTGCAGACTTCATGTAATATAACATTGCAATACACATTTATAAGGATTAAACTTGAGCCTTTTAATTTGATTTTATACCTGATATGACATTTTTAGACTCATCCAAATTGAAATAAAGTCAGAACAGAAGATCAACTCTAGACAAATGCCATTTTTCTGGATATTTTAAAATGTGTGAACTGTAACAGTTGTCTGGTCAGATAAAAGTTTTTCAGACTGCACAAATTGAAAGTTCTCGACTGTCCCACATTTTGATTTTTGGGCTAAAAATCGATGTAGGACTATCGGGAAAAAATACAGGTAAGGTGTCGGCTAATCCCTGCCCGGGGCGAAGATATCACTACAGTTCGGTTCATTTAAAATTCCACTATATTGGTAACCATTTTTGGCCGGATTGCTCAAGCAATTCCGGTCTATAGATTGGCGATGTCCGTCTGTCCGTCTGTCTGTCTGTCTGTCTGTCTGTCCGTCAACATTTTGGTTAAAGTTTCAGGTTAGGCAAAATGGTTAAAGTTTCTGGTTAAGCAAAATCTCAGACATGGAAAGAGCTACAAACTTGAAAATTGGTCTGTGTGTAGCCACTAACATGTTCTTTTGACTTCCATGATAACTCTTCACCTTCACCTTGCTATTGCCCGTCTGTCTGTCTGTCTGTCCGTCAACATTTTGGTTAAAGTTTCTGGTTGAAGCAAAATCTCGGACATGGAAAGAGCTACAAACTTGAAAATTGGGCTGTGTGTAGCCACTAACATGTTCTTTTGATTTCCATGATAACTCTTCACCTTGCTATTGCCCGTCTGTCTGTCTGTCTGTCCGTCAACATTTTGGTTAAAGTTTTTTGGTTGAAGCAAAATCTCGGACATGGAAAGAGCTACAAACTTGAAAATTGGTCTGTGTGTAGCCACTAACATGTTCTTTTGATTTCCATGATAACTCTTGACCTTCATGTTGCTATTGCCCGTCTGTCTGTCTGTCTGTCTGTCTTCTGTCTGTCTGTCTGTCTGTCTGTCTGTCTGTCTGTCTGTCTGTCTGTCTGTCTGTCTGTCTGTCTGTCTGTCTGTCCGTCAACATTTTGGTTAAAGTTACATCACAGCAACTTGCGTTTTAATTTGCTTTCTACAGTTTTATAGTTATATCACGGCAACTTGCGTTTTAATTTGCTTTCAACAGTTTTATAGTTATATCACGGCAACTCGCATTTTAATTGGCTTTCAACAGTTATATAGTTATATCACAGCAAATTGCATTTTACTCCCCTTTCAACAGTTTAACAGTTATATCACGGCAACTTGCGTTTTAATTTGCTTTCAACAGTTTTATAGTTATATCAACTTGTGTTTTAATTTACTTTCAAAAGTTTTAAAGTTTTATCATGGCAACTTGCGTTTTTATTTGCTTTCAAAAGTTTTATAGTTATATCATGGCAACTTTCGTTTTAATTTGATTTCAACAGTTTTATAGTTATATCACGACAACTTGCGTATTAATTTGCTTTCAACAGTTTTATAGTGATATCACTGCAAATTGCGTTTTAATTTGCTTTCAACAGTTATATAGTTATATCACAGCAAATTGCGTTTTACTCCGCTTTCAACAGTTTTATAGTTATATCACATCAACTTGCGTTTTAATTTGCTTTCAATATTTTAATAGTTATATCACAGCAAATTGTGTTTTAATTTGCTTTCAACAGTTTTTGGCTGGATTGCTCTAGCAATTACGGTCTATAGATTGGCGATGTCTGTCTGTCCGTCCGTCTGTCTGTCCGTCCGTCTGTCTGTCTGTCCGTCAACATTTTGGTTAAGTTTCAGGTTGAGGCAAAATCGGTTAAAGTTTCAGGTTGAGGCAATCTCAGCACTGGAAAGGGTTACAAACTTGAAACTTTGCCTGAAGGTAACCAGTAACAAGTTCTATTGATTTCTATGGTTACTTTGACCTTGACCTTGGTTTGTCGATTTTCAAGGTCAAATTGCCGACAATCCGGCCTTACCGTCTTCAGCGGTTTCTTGTTTATAAAACAGTATGTTACGAATTTATCAGAAAAAAGCTCTTGTTTGGTCCTCTTTTTGATATAACATAGGAATAAGGAAAATATCAAATTATTTAGAAAAACATATTTTAATTCAAATTAGGTAATTGAACTATTGTTTATAATACATACATTCAAATAACAAATAACAAATTAAACACATCATATAATCACATCGTCTGATCTGGGTTTTCACTGTTTTCAATTTTGTTGAATATTTACTCAGTTTATAAATGGTTACATATGTAGACAATATGTTGCTCTGTCCGCATACTCAATTGCGCTAATGGACCCATCACGCAGGCGTTCCTTTAGGGATGCTAGTCGCGTGTCAATGTTTTTATATTTCCTTCTCTTGGTTGGTCTTTTACCTCCGGTAGCATACTGAACTACCTTGATACATGAAAATGATTCAACTTCCTGGATAGTTCTAAGGATGGAAAATATGTTCGGATGTGAATGCTGAACAGCTTTCTTCAACATGCTATGCCAGCCTTCTACATTGTTTGTCGTCCTTGGACCATGGGTATTGAAGTGATTCCAAATCTGTTTGTCGCTCTCAATCCAGTTCTCAGTTACATAGTCTGTGAATAATTCAACTGCTGCAGGAAGCTCTAAAGTAGCAATGTCAGTGAGTGCTTCGAACCACACGTCTTCAACTGAGTTGACTGGTACAAGTGGTAAAACTGCTGCTCGTCTGACCAGGCGGTGAATGTCTTCGTTTGTCCTGTAATCGTTGGCCAAGCCCGAAGACTGTACCTTCCGCCAGATACACTGTGTGTAGTGGAAGAAGCATGCCTTCACGTCCGTCGTCTGGAAGACTCGTAGAGCAGCTTTTCTTGGAGCGAGTTCGTGGTCCATGAACAGGATGTCGGGTTTCAACTCGAGTCCAAAACGGTTACATTCTCTATCCAGTGCATTAAACAGTCTCAGATAAGTTTCTTCCGACTTTCCTGGTAGGAAAGCAAACATCAGAGGATACATCTGTCCGTCTATAAAACAATGCCATGTGTATAACTGGTAGAACAGTCCCGGGCATGTGTAGAAGGTACCGTCAGCGTAGATTGTTCTGGCGTTGCATAGGTGCTCCAGATTTGTCTGCGTAGCGAACACGAGCATTCGGTTTTCTTCACCTTCGTCTATAAGCAGAAACTGCTCACCAGCTGACGTCTCTGTCCACTCCCCTTCCAGGCGTATGTCTTGTCTTCTTTTCGGAAGTACTGGTCTGTCTTTGCTTCGCTCACGATAAAGTTGAGACTTACATCCTTCAAAAGTCTGGATTCTTTTTACCAATTCAACAGATTGTTCATTCCAATCCCGATTTCTGAGAGCTGATACCTCTTCTTTGTAAATTGTTGGAATAGGCGTTGTTTCTTTTCGACACCGTTTTCGCATCTTCTGCATCACATCGTCTGTTTCTATATGGAAATTGTCAGGCTCGTGGATATGGTGAGCGTTATGTCTGACGAGAATACCTTCTCTGGTTGTTACTCGTGATGGACAGGCACGGTTAGAACATGTCCAGTACACCCTCTCTTCCCGTCGGCTCTTAATAACAAATTTGTGGCCATCAATAACCAGACTCATTCCGCCGCGCTGGTTCTTCACAAAATCTAGTCTTACTTGCGCGTTAGCCATGTTTTCAGTATGATGTAAAAACAATAATGATACTTTTCCCCAAAATTTTCAATTCAAGAAATGCATCAACAGTTTGTTCATTTATAATTAAGAGCATATAATTATATAATTTTCTTTAATTTAATTGAATGTTTGTGCAAACAGTTTAGAAAGAAATGAAACAAAGGTGAAATTAATAAAGATCAAATATGAATTATAAGTGTGTTTTTTTGCAAACAAATGAAATTAATAAAGATCAAATAGTAAAGAAACCGCAATGAAACAAAGGTGAAAATACTGTGAAATTTACTATGTTTGTAGTGGAATAGGCATAAACTTAATTGAATGTTTGTGCAAACAGTAAAGAAACCGCAAATTTACTGTTTGTAGTGGAATAGGCATAATAACAGGACTGTATTCTCACCTTTCCCTTACCTCTCTTTACCGCTCGTTATCCCACCGCACTAAGGGTAAATAGTAAAATCAAAATGTGGGACAATCGAGAAGACACCAAAAAAAACCACCCTTAATCTTTAGTTAACATACAACAGATCTGCAGCACGAATTCGAAAAGATAATGAGTTATTTCTCATTTTGCCACAATGTTTTTGATGCCTTTGCAGTGGATGATATTTGAATACATAATAGGAATAAGAGAATATGTTCAAAATGAGTAATTCATCTTTTATCAAAATGTTAACTGTACATCAATTTTTAGCTTACCTGAGCTTTGCTCAAGGTGAGTTATTGTTTCGCCTTATGTCCGGTGTGTGTCGTGCATTTGTGCATTGTGCGTCAGCATCTTCTCCTCAGTAACCAGTGGGTCAATTGAGATGAAACTTCACAGAAAGCATCCTTTCAATGACCTTACCAGAATTCCTTCTTCTCCCAAACTGGTTGGCAGATTTTCAAATAATGTTGTAGAAATGTTCCTTGGATGACCCTTTATCAGATTCTTTCAAGCCATGTTGATTAGTCGAAAAACATGGCCGCCAGGGGGGCTGGGCTATTTTGGTTATAGTGTAAACTTAAAAAATCTTCTCCGACGAAATTGTCAGGCCGATCGTCTTCAAATAATTTCGTAGAAATGTTCCTTAAGTGACTCACTATCAGATTCCTTCAAGCCATGTTGATTGGTCGAAAAACATGGCCGCCATTGGGCAGGGCTATTTTGCCTTATATGGCTATAGTGAAAACTTAAACAATCTTCTCCTCCAAAAGTGTCCGGCAGATTTTCAAATAATTTTGTAGAAATGTTCCTTGGATGACCCTCTGCCGAGCCCCGGTAGCTCAGTCGGTAGCGACGCGGGCTGTCAATCCAGGGGTTGTGAGTTCGAATCCCGGCTCGGCCAACTCGGCGCCATTCGTCTTCCACCAATGGGCTTAGTCTATGTGGAAAAGCAGCCAGTTGCTTGGGAAGATTGTTGTGTGGAGTACTGGTGTGAGAAAACCAGGAAATGCATGAGTAGATGAACTGGCCGCCATGATATAACTGAGAAATTGTTAAAAACGGCATTAAACCCCAATCAATCAATCAATCAATGGATGACCCTCTATCAGATTCCTTCAAGTCATGTTAATTGGTGAAAAAACAAGGCTATTTTGCCTTATATGGCTATAGTGAAAAACTTAAAAAATCTTCTCCGACGAAAGTGTCAGGCTGATTTTCAAATAATTTTGTAGAAATGTTCCTAGGGTGACCCTCTATAAGATTCCTTCAAGCCAAGTTGATTGGTCGGAAACTATGGCCGCCAGGGGCGGGGCTTATATGGCTAAAGTGAAAAAATGGCCCTCAAGACATTTCTCACTTGGGCTGTTTTGCAACCAGATCAACACTAAAAATACATATCAAGGAAATAGTTCATTTCTTTGAGTAGCAGATCAAAGTATGGGAAGGTACATAAAAAAGAAAAATATTGGATAATTTGACATGTGTTTGGAGAAGGTTTTATTTCTAGGAATATTTACCCTTTCTACATATTCCTAGTAATGGGTTATCCTGAACTTTGATTAAAAAAACAACAAAAAAAGACATTGAAATGCCGGTGATGAAGTGATGAAATGTATTTTTTTTCTGAAAATGAGTGTCAACTTCGTTAACTTAAAAGGTTTCTTGTGTATTAGAGGGGGAACTGCAAACATGAATCCACATATTTGCATTGAGAGTTCCGGAAGTTCAAAGTAATCATTGAAATAGTAAGGATGATGTTATTGCTTAATAAATCTTAAAGACTTGAAAACATTGATCGAAAAGAATAAACTCCATTTAGAGAAATAATAAAATATGATTAGGGTTTGAAAACAGTGTTGGAAAAGGAGGCATTGCTATAGTAAACATAGTTGGAATAGGAGACATTGTTCTGAAAACAATATGGATAAAAGAAGATACTCTGGGGTATATCTAAGAAGTATATTCTCCTTTTCATGCATTGTTTTCAATAAAGTTCTCTAGCAGAACCTTCAACATATCACGGAAAAGATCAGTCATGTCTGCATAGAACTTAAAAGTTCTATCTTTTAACCCTTTCCATCATACGACAATTCTGCAGCAGACGACTTTGAACGTATTTTGTCAAAAACATAGAAAATCTCCATAATTGAATGGATAATCTATGACAAAAATGGGAAAACATTGTGGCAAAAGGAGAAATTGCACGTTTTGTGCAATTTCTTCTTTTGTCACTATGTTTTCAAAAAGCTGTCTGCTGCAGAGGCGTCCGAAAGCGTTTATATGAGGGAAAGGGTTAATATCGAATGGAATGACATTGAGATCCTGTGAGTAAACTATTTCTGTAACTAATTAAAGCGACAAAATACCTTTGATAACTCTGTTACAGTTACACATTTTTATACCTTTGGATAATTTATACAAAGGAGGACTTAACAATATATTCTGTTTCATTGTTGTTAGATTTTTAAAAGCCTCCTTTGTAAAAGATGTTAAACATTTCCTCGACTTGCTTAACCTTAACCGTTTCCCACCATAGACGCTTTCTGACACCTCTGTAGCAGACGACGTTTGAAAACATTGAGACAAGAGGAGCAATTTCTCAAAACGAGCAATTTCTCCTTTTGTCACAAAGTTTTCAACTTTTTTCATTTATCATACTTTCAATTATAGAGATTTTCCATGTGTTTGCCTAGATGTTTTTGAATTTGTTTGCTGCAGACTTGTTGTATGAGGGAAAGGGTTAAAGTAGAGAAATATACATACATGTGTATTTATAATGTCTCTGCTTAAAATGAATACATAAAACCAGGCCCAGATGTTTCACATTTTCAAAACCGACAATTACTTAAAAATATTAAATCTGCTAAACGATTGAAAAAGTTTCAAATAAATTGTTTGAACAAAATGGAGTCTTACACAAATTCAAACTTACTCAGGCACTCATTTTTAACGAATTATTTTTTCTCAAAAAATAATACAGTTAACGCGATCGTGTTTGTTTCCGGAAGTCACGGTTAAACTACACTTCCGCTTAGAATACACATTCGCTGCACCTAAATAGTCCTAGTATTTTTTCGATATTAAAATGACTTCTACGTGTTATTTCAATACAGTGAAGTCATAATTATACTATCGAATCATCATAGATAATCAATTTTCTAGAAATATCAAATTAACAGTACGCGCATATATATTTCATTTGTCGGCAGGTACGTATAAGGCACGAGTATGAATTTTAGTCGTATGCCCATTCACTAGAAGTCGACCCCACGCTGTATAAAACAATGTTAATCTCACAAATATGCCACCACGCAGAGCTCAGTGAAATAGTCAGTGTGCATTTTAAACGCTCGCATTGCCGTTGTTTCTCCTTTTTCCAACATGATAACGATGATCAAAGGGGCTTTCTAATTATAGATCATGGTTTACATACGCGCGCATCAGTTAGCTATATATATATATACGAAAGTAACGCTCTAACGTTGTATCAAAGTACCGTGGTGTAATGGAGAGTGTGTAGAACTACTAATCATGGACTACCTATGGACGCGAGTTCGAGTCCCAATAGGAACTGTTCTGTTTTTTTTTTTTTAATTCTTATTTTATGCGATTTGTTAAACATTATAGATTTATAATAATTAATTCACTCACATGAAACATAGTTATAATATAAGCCGAAATCCTAGATCCGCCCCTGGTGACGAAAACAAATCGAACTAACAATGTAAATCTCACAAATATGCCATGGGTGTTTTGACAGACTTTACGCAGAGTTAGTGTGCATGTTAAACGCTCGCATCGCCGTTGAAATGCTACATTTACTAAAACTGTCAACTGATAAAAAAAATCTCTGGACAAAAATATTAATAATAATAAAATAGACTAAATTGTGCAATAGCATGATCAATTGCATTCATAAATTAGATTTTACAATACATGTTCAAAATAATTCGTTACCAGTACTTTCAGTACTTTGATTAGTTCAGCTATTGCAGCCCTTTCCCACATACAACAAATTCTGCAAGTAACTTTGGAAACATCTGGTCAGAAATATGGAACATCTTCGTGAAAGAATAGAGTTGAGATATTTTTCATTGTGAGCAATTTTATTTTTTGTCAAAGTATTTTCAAAGGTTGTCTGTTGAAAATGGGTCAAAATAAATATGCAATGGGGAAGCGGTTAACCCTTTCCCTCATATGACAATTCTGCAGCAGACAACTTTGAACATATTTTGTCAAACAATGGAAAATCTCTAAAATTAAATGGATAGCCTATGACTAAAAGTGGAAACATTCCCGTACGAAGATTTTAACAGGATTCCAGCAGGACCCTGGTAGGAATGTACCAGGAATCTAGCAGGAATCAATTTTTCCTGCAGGAATGTAACCGTACATGGAAAAAACCTAATTTCCTACAGGGAAAATTTGTTCATACTGGAAAAGTTTCCTGCTATAGTAACAGGAATCCCTTTACTGTAGCTGGAATATTGGTGAAATTCATATTCCTACTAGGAATAATTCATCTTATAATATTTAAAATCTCCAGTTAATGAAACTTTGGCAGGATTTCTAGAACTTATACTTTTTCATAGCAGGAATTTTATACTTTAACATTTTACTAACTTGGATTCTGAAACTTAGAAAATATGCAAAAGAAAATCTAAAACTTTAATTAAAAAAAATGGTATACAATCCTTAGTTCCCCACTGGGGTATTCAAGATCAGTAGGTACAATCCTAAATGAAAAAGCCATTGAAATTTAAATAGCAATTTCTCCTTTCCTCACAATATTTTTAAAATGTGTTTGCTGTAGATGCATAGAAATGCCTCTACAAATTGGTAAGGGTCAACTTATTTACCCGGGAAAACTTAGCAGCTAACCTATTTTTAACCTACACAAATGAGTCATGTCATACAAAAATGACATTTGGTCTCTGCAACCAGCCGATATTCATATAACTTGATAAACCTGCCCAGTCTGCTTCTAAGGGTCTCTAGTCACACACATACAGCTTTAACTACACAGGGGGAAAACAATGACTTAATGTAAAACTTGACATAGAAGTATTAACTGTGATCATAGTTCATTGATATATAATGTGGGTTTTCATATGACGTGGCTCAATCTCTCCCCAGCATTTTAAACAAAGGTCGGTGACTTAATTATGACGCAATAGGTCACGTGAATGTTAGACAGGCAGGATTTATGTAAAAGTAAGTTGGACTTTCCCAAAGCATTTATATTCTGATCAGTCCAAATTAATGAATTGGTGACAATTGTTATTAACTAGATTTAAAAAATGCTTCAAAAGTGTTACATATCTTCACCTCTGTGCAAATTTGACCAGATTTTTATAGATTCTTCAAACAAACAACTAGACACCATTTAAAAACATTGTGAGAAGAGGTGAAACACTTACCTTTCGAGTGTATTCAAACATCGTATATATATTTTGGATTTACGGTGACTATCAAGAGGAGTTGTTTTTTGTTAGTTTTTCTTTCAGCTAACAAGCTTTTGAAAACATTGTAATAAAAAGGAGAAACCAAGTAATTTCTGAGTCGATTCATAAACCATGTATACATATCTCTACTATCAAACATTTGTTTTAAGTTTTACTTTCAGCTAACCAACTTTTAATTTTGAAACATTGTTGGAAAGGGAAAACACATTACGTCTGATTAATGCGTCTGCAAGTGAAAAAGAGTTAATTTAAGTGTGCAAATGGATATTAAGTGTGAAGTTATTTATACAGTGTCTCTTAAGTAATTTAATTATCTAAGGAAAATCTGGAATAAACTCATATTTATCAACCACTCCCATCGACGGTCTGTAATATTTTTAATTGATTTATGTTTAAAGTCTTAAAACTTTTCTGCATATTTGTTACTTTCGACAAGTCACTTTTGTTATGCATTGATCTTGTTACGTCATGAATGACATGTGGTATGACGTCATTAAAAAAGTCTATCGGCGTTTGGAAAATTGTTTAAATCAAGATGGCGGCCTTTTTCAACACATGCTGTTTTCACAGAATATATGCAATATCGGCGATAGTTTGCATCTATTTCTGTTAAGTTGATGGATTAAGTGTTCTGGAATATTCGTAAGTAAATTATTTTACTTTATTTTGCATTATTTCATTTGTATTGCAATCAAAATGCTGTTACGAAGATCTCTCACCCTTTCTCTGTCCCACAATATTTAGATCAACAGAAATATTTTAAAGCATTTATTTGATCATATATCATAATTGGAAAATATTTACTTGCGTACAGCGACGGACCACCTTAGAATGATTAATGGGTTTTTGTATAACCCTTTCTGGGATTCAACACAGGAGATCAAAAACAAATTGTTTCCATAAATCTTTACTGGAGCAGTGTGCACAAATTCAAGACCATTGTTTCATTTACACATTTGTATCAATGAGTCCTTTGATGTGTTCTCCCAAAATAATGAGTCCTACTAAATTACTGTTGTTTTTTCACATTTTAATTAGTCTATGACTCGGCAGAAAAATTAAACATTCAAGACACATTCCCATGTTTAGAAATATTTTTCTGAACCAGCAATTTAAATTAATACTTGAATGTATACTTTTCAGTTGAAGCAGCTAGGCAAGAAAAATTTGGAAAGCATTCTAGCTTTGAAAATTGACCAACCAAGGACATTACCTGTGACGTGTTCCAGATGAACTATTGACAACATGGTGATTTATATAAATTTATAATGGTGATACCAGGGTCTATTTGAAAGACCCTGGTGATACTGACCTGTCGTCTTAGATGATTGATTGATTTGGGTTTAACGCCATTTTCAACAATTGTTCAGTCACATCACGGGGGCCTACTCATGTATTACCTTGCTTTCGCATAGGATGATTGATTGATTTGGGTTTAACACCATTTTCAACAATTGTTCACATCACGGCGGCCTACTCATGTATTACCTTGCTTCGCATACCAGTACTCAACACAACATACTTTCTAAGCAGCTGGCTGCTTTTCCACATAGACTGTAATCCCATTGATGAATACCCGGTTGCGGCGACATTCTTTCGGGCGATGTTTTCCATTGCCTCTCACCTCTGATCTATGTGAGAAAGTAGTCCGTGGCTTCGAAAGAATGTTGTGTAAGTACTGGTGTGGGAAAGCCAGGAAAACATGGGTAGGTGCACAGACCGCCGTGATATGACCAAAGCTGTTGAAAGCGGCGTTAAACTCCAAACAAACAAACCATTGATGAATGACGCATGTCAAAGTGACTTTTTCAAACGTCAGAAAGAATGTAGGCCGAGCTGGGATTCGAACTCTCAACCCCTGGATGAGGTCTAGGTCCGCACATTTTTCATACAGACCTCGTCAAATTAATGAAGAAAATAACCGTTCTTGAAAATATTCTAAGACTTGAACTCAAAAATGCAATATTTAACGATGAATATTAAGTAAAGTATTTGAGATTAATTTGCAAACTTACTTTATATTAGATATTTGCCTTTAAATGAACGTCCATGAAAATTGAAGCTGGTTTATCAGAATGCAAACTTGAGAACAATCTCAAAAATGGTTGCTGGATTCGAGATCTTGAGTATTTTCATAAATGTTTTGTAAAAGAAAGATGACTGGCACTGCATATAACTAGGCAGACATGATCAAATAGAGGAAAGGTAGCTGTGTAAACGAAAGTAAAATTATTGAATAAAGTTGAAAACAGATAATAGTGGCAAAAAGAAAAATTGCTCATATTGTATTTAAAAGTCATCTGCTGCAGAGGTGTCAGAAACCGTCTTTATGGGTAAAGAAGCCTTCAAGGGTTCATTTATTATAATTTTCTATCTTTTACTTTCATTTGAATAGCTCCATACACAACAACTTAAAAGAGCCCCTTATAGAGGATGGTCCAGTCATCACCAAACTGAAACAAACTTTAACCATTTCCTCATAGTTGACGACTGATGATTTGACCACCAGACTCTACAAGACTCTGCTTAGTGATACCCATCAGTGCTTTGTTCATGCACAATCAAATGGATTAATTCTTTAAGTTAAACTATGTTTCCAGATCACCCTTTGTTTTTAAGTGGCAACATTCTTAAATATTCCTGAGTTGTTTGTGAACAATTTTTCAACCTACTTCTTGAATTGTGAATGCTTGTGTTTGTTTTAGAATTTAAAGTTGACACTTTCCCTCATACAAGGGATCTGCAACAGCTGACTTTGAACATGTCCTGGCAAAATGAGTTGTTATGGAAAATCTCAATAAACTAAAGCGTTTTTTTTTAATTGAGTTGAAAACATTGTGGCAAAAGGAGTAATTGCTCATTATAGATGAGAATTTTCTTCTTTTTCCACAATGTTTTCTAAAAGCGTCTGTATGCGCAAAAGGATAAAAAAAATTGTTCTGATATATATGTTAATTACCATCAAATAAATCAATGATGCATTATCAGCATCTCTTGATTAAACATTTACAGTTATTATTTATTCTAGTAAAAATTTGATTTGGATTCCTGGTAGGATTTTGTTCTAGGAATCCTGTTGGGTATTTGAACCTAAAATAGTGGTCTAGTCCACTCTCTTTAATAATTTTACTTATAGATTTTCCGTATTTTGTGACTAATTAAGGACCATCTTGGCCCTCTTGCTTCTTATTAGCTCGCCTGTCACGTAGTGACAAGGTGAGTTTTTGTGATCGCCCGTCGTCTGTCCACAATTTCTTGTGAACACGATAAATTCTTCATTTATTATCTAATGTTTACCAAAATTATACAGTAGCTAGATACACCATGGGAGCTCAGTTCCTTTCAAAAACCAGCCAGATCCATCCATGCATGACTGGATTATGGCCCTTTAAAATTGGCAAAATTGTTCAAATTGACCTTGTGAACACGATAAGAACTTGATTTATTATTCGATGTTTACCAAACTTATTCAGTAGCTAGATAAACATGGGAGCTTGGTTCCTATTGAAAACCAGCCAGATCCGTCCATGCATGACAGGAAGATGGCCCTTTAAAATTGGCAAAATTGCTATAATTGACCTTATGAACAAAATAAAGTAATCATTTATTATCCGATGTTTACCAAACTTATACAGTAGCTAGATATACATGAGAGCTTGGTGCCTTTTGAAAACCAGCCAGATCAGTCCATGCATGACGGGATTATGGCCCTTTAAAATTGGCAAAATTGCTATAATTGATAATTTATTATCTGATGTTTACCAAACTTATACAGTAGCTAGATATACATGAGAGCTCGGTTCCTTTTGAAATCGGCCAGAGGCGTCTATGCATGACTGAATTATGGCCCTTTATTAAAATTGGCAAAATTGCTATAATTGACCTTGTGAACAAGATAGTCATTATTTATTATCCGATGTTTACCAAACTTATACAGCAGCTAGATATACATGAGAGCGCACTTTTTTTTTAAATCAGCCAGATCCGTAGATGCATCACTGAATTATGGCCATTTAAAATTGTCAAAATTGTTATAATCGACTGTGAACACGATAAAAACTTCATTTATTTGTCATTTGTCCTTTACATTGATTTATAAACATGTGACCATGACCTAAAAGTGATCTTTTACAATTAAATAACATCATTGTCTTTGGATGACCTTCACCATGACTTTTTGACCTTCTTGTCTAAACATTAGTAACCGTACATATAAGCACTGTTGAGTCTCATAAAAGGTTGAACCTGGATTCCTTTGATTCTTTGTACGATTTTTGTACCAGGAAACGATTCCTTGTAGGAATTTTGTACCAGGAAACCTGATAGGAAGTTTTAACCTATTTTAGTATCAAAAATCTTTTTGGATTTTGTAATGAGATTCCTTGTAGGATTTTTTCTATATTCCTTGTAGGATTTGTTCTATATTCCTTGTAGGATTTTGTAACTGGATTCCTTGTAGGTATTTAATCCAACTAGTTTTGAAATATGCAAATGAGGTTTGATTTCCTGCTACTAGGATTCCTGGTAGGAAAAAAGTAGAAGGAATCCAGCAGGAAAATGGCCCGAAATATGTAAATGAGGACAAAATCCCTGCAAGGATTTTTTATCAAATATTCCTACAGGATTCCTGTTAATCTAATTAACATATTTCGCTCTATTTTCCTGCTGGTTTCCTTGTAGGATTTAGAGCGATATTCCTGTATGAATCCTGTTATATTACGCCTGGACTGTTTCGTACGGGTTGTGGCAAAAGGAGAAATTGCTCGCTTTGAGCAATTTCTTCTTTTATCACTATGTTTTCAAAAATTCGTCTGCTGCAGAGGCATCAGAAAGCGTCTATATGAGGGAAAGGGTTAAAATACATAGCCTTGTTTTTTCCTTGGAAGTTCTAAAAATGTAGCCTCATAATCAAAGGGCTTAACTCTGGGAATTAAGAGTATAGACTCCATAATGCTGTATTTTATTATAAAAAGTCAGAATGTGACCAAGTAAGGATTCATAGTAAAATGGCTAAGACAAGGGAAAGTAAACTTTATCTTTATCTTTATCTTTATTCAGCATTAAATATAACATATTTATAGCCAATACACATATTAATATTTTACATAATATAAGGTTGTATACAAGAAAGCCTTTTCCGAGAAGTTCCGATGGAATATGTAGAATGTCTTCCACATGTTCCTGTATGTATTCGATACCTTGAATATCAATGCAAATCTAATATTGCGTTCATACTGTTATGCAAGTTTCGGTTAGAAACTTCTTACGGTCAGGGTCAAAGGTCACATATACTATGGTGCTATTTTTGCTTGTTACAAAACGAACTCTGTGGGAAATTCGGGGCTACTCGGTCTTCCGATTTTCCGAATTCAGACTGTATATCAAATGTTTACATCATTGAACATGTATCGAAGATTCTGTTCAGAGAACAATTCCATAAAAATGCCGACAATGTCACTAAGCGCATTCAACTTTCAAGCTTTTCATTAACCACGTTAAAAATGGCGGATTCTTGACCTCTGGCCCGTATCGACTCGATTAAATTTTTCGATCTAGTAGATCCGATATCCGTTCGTTGGTAACAAAATACAGAAAACACCCGTCATTTTATCATTTAGATATCTTTTCAATGGATTTATTGCGTTAAACTGTCCATAACTGCTGAAAGTCAACGACCGTCAGGTAAGCTGGTGCTAGCGTGATTCATTCAAAACTGTTGATCATGGCACATTTGTCACAAATCGCGGTCACTCAGTTTATTCTTAGGCATATTTGTCACATAATATGTTTATTGCTAGGCCCAATGGGAGTCATGTTGTTTTGTTTAATCTTTGTGTCACGAAACCATACTTGTGCGAAACATGATCATTATTTGCAATGTTCCCGTTACATTAGAGTTGCCGTTCGTGTTTATTAACATGCTTGTAAAGACAACCAAAATGTGCAGACTCGGAGTGTTTTGCCGAGCTATCATGTAAGTTTGAGCTGCATCCTCACAAGTATGATTATATAAATAGTTTTTATAAGCACCTTGCAACATTCTTTCCATGTCAGACATGTCCAATGCTTCTTAATGCTTAAAATGAAACAAGGATTCCGTTTCGTACCCAATGATTTACGCACTTGAAGTCAAGTCTGAAGTTGTGAACAGTATGTTTCGTCTTTCGTTCATCTGCTTCTCTGATAAGTAGAACCACTGAAGATATTCTCTGTTCATATATGTTGTAATCTTGCGTCGCCTTGAGGAAGACATTATAGTGATGGTTTAGATTTTGTTATTGTTACTTCTTTATGGTTAAAGATAAAATTTCTTTATATTTAGTAGTTAATACCAATTTTTATTCATTTAACCGATGGATCAGCTTATCAATTATAAGTGATCAATTGGTGGGTCCATCCGTGTGAATGTGTAGAATCTAATGAGCCTTGGCAGATCTGTAGAAAAGACAATTCCCTATCCAAGTTGCCCATTTGTACTGGTTTGAACCAATGAACAGTCATTATGACAAGTAGTAAATTTTACCTGACACCGTACAGTTACACTTTGGCTTTATGGCATTGCTACCTCTTGTACTGGCTATGTCTCTTAACTGTGTCATTGTTTGGTGTGTATTTAAATGTTTTAGTTTTTTACACCGCCTTCAACAATTCTCTAGTTATCTGATGGCGTGTACTGGGTAAGTTACCAGTACTTTTGGTCCATTCATCCTGACACCAGCCAGTCAGTTGTAATGCTAACCCCGCAACCCTGAGCATCAAGAATGGCAGTCACAACTACCATTTTTAGCTCACCTGTGCACGAAGTGCTCAAGGTGAGTTATTGTGATCGCCCTATGTCCGGCGTCCGTCGTCAGTCGTCCGTCGTCCGTCAACATTTTCTCCTCTGTAACCGGTGGGTCAACTGGGATGAAACTTCACAGAAAGCATCCTCTCAATGTCCTCACCAGAATTCCTTAAAATTTTCGGGATCCATGCATAATTCTGGTTTCCATGGCAACGAAATGAAAAAACTTCAAAATTCTTAAAAAATCTTCTCCTCCGAAAGTGTCAGGCCGATTTTCAAATAATTTTGTAGAAATGTTCCTCGGGTGACCCTCTATCAGATTCCTTCAAGCCATGTTGATTGGTCGGAAAACATGGCCCCCAGGGGGGGCGGGGCTATTTTTCCTTATATGGCTATAGTGCAAACTTAAAAAATCTTCTCCTCCGAAAGTGTCAGGCTGATTTTCAAATAATTTTGTAGAAATGTTCCTCGGGTGACCCTCTATCAGATTCCTTCAAGCCATGTTGATTGGTCAAAAAACATGGCCGCCAGGGGGGGCGGAGCTATTTTTCCTTATATGGCTATAGTGCAAACTTAAAAAATCTTCTGCTCCAAAAGTGTCAGGCCGATTTTCAAATAAATTTGTAGAAATGTTCCTTGGGTGACCCTCTATCAGATTCCTTCAAGCCATGTTGATTGGTCGAAAATCATGGCCGCCAGGGGGGGGCGGGGCTTTTTTGCCTTATATAGCTATAGTGCAAACTTAAAAAATCTTCTCCTCCAAAAGTGTCGGGCCGATTTTCAAATAATTTTGTAGAAATGTTCCTTGGATGACCCTCTATCAGATTCCTTCAAGCCATGTTGATTGGTCAAAAAACATGGCCGCCAGGGGGCGGGGCTATTTTGCCTTTTATTGCTATAGTGAAAACTTAAAAAATCTTCTCCTTCAAAAGTGTCAGGCCGATTTTCAAATAATTTTGTAGAAATGTTCCTAGGGTGACCCTCTATCAGATTCCTTAAAGCCAAGTTGATTGGTTGGAAACTATGCCCGCCAGATGGCGGGGCTTATATAGCTAAAGTGAAAAAAAAAATCAGGTGAGCGATTCCAGGGCCATCATGGCCCTCTTGTTTAAGGTTTTGGCTTGATCCGACTGGGGATCGGACTCGCGACCTCCCGCATCCCAGTCCAAATAAATGTGGGACTACCCGCACCAAAGGCAGACGTTGTACCAAAACACTGCCGAGGCCGTCCACTGTGTTATAGGCACACTGGTGAAAAAATTTCTTCTCAATCAGAATTTACTTAACTCTGTTGCTACCTTCAATTACGACAAGATTTTATGGATTCATATAGGTTAAAGTTTAAACATATAATGTTAGTACATGTCCACTACACAGTCAATACAATCAAGGATTTTGCAAGCTGGAATGTACATGCTGGTTTCTAATAAGATGTAAACAATTTTTTTTTTTAATGTGTGCAACTATATATATATAAACTTGTTCTTTCAGATTGAAAGTGCAGGGGTTCGGGGGCGCAGCCCCTGATGTTGTTTTCAGTTGATAAAAAGTTAAGGATTCGTCTGGCAACATGAAATGAAATATTTTAACATTCATTCAAAGGGGCTGATGTTGACCAATGTGTGGCAAATTATCTTCATTCTATATAGGTTTTAACAATTATAGAGATGTTCCTTATATTTTAGTAGACATTTTCAAAGTCTTCTACTGCGGATTCGTCATATGAGGGAAAGCTTCAAAGCATTAAATTGATGATGTCTGTTTAAATTATTCTTTGATAAATTGGCAGTTAAACTAGATTAGCATGACATTATATAACCTTCAATTGTGAAAAGATTTTATTGATTCATATAAGTGAAATGTACTGTGCATGTGTCCACTCAAAAGATTTGCATTCTTGAATATGGTTATTTTTACTGACAGGCATAAAAACATTGTTTATATATTATGTTGCCACAAAGTGTATTCAGTTTGACCTAGTCACCTATTGTTCTTTGTTACAAAGTTTTTTTTTTTTTGTCTTTGCACAGTATAATTGAATTAATGATGAAGCAGGAGTTTAGGGGTGTAGCCCCAAATTAGAATGGAATATCAGTTTAAATAAAATATATTAACCTAAATCCATTCTCACATAAAATAAATATGCAACAGACCATTTTGAAAACATCTAAGCAAAACAAATGGAAATTCTCTTTAAATGAAAGTAAAATTATTGATAAGAGTTGAAATAATTGCTCAATATGATTAACCCTTTCCGTCATACGACAATCTCTATAATTGAATGGACAACCTATGACTTAAAGAGGAAAACATTGTGGCAAAAGGAGAAATTTCTTTTGTCACTGTATTCAAAAAGCCGTCTGCTGCAGAGGCATCAGAAAACGTCCATATGAGGGAAAGGGTTAAACTTAAGTTGTTTGTTTCTTCCAAACTAGGGTCTAAAGCTTGTTCTGAACTTTCTTTCCATCCTCATATCCCTTTCCCAAAGACAGCATTAAAAAAAGCTAGGCCAAAATATGGAAAATCTCTTTGGATAAAAGCTAAACTTGCAAAAGGATGAAATATTCACTATGAGCGTTATCTCCCTTCGCCACAGTGATTTCAAATGTCATTTACAAGTGGGAATGTCTCCATCTGTACCACTTTGTCCATTGCAATCCACCTTCATAAGAATGTTCTTTAATGCTTATCCTCTTTGCAACGGAAATACATTTGTTTTGAAAATACTGGCCTGATTTAAAAATAATTTGGCCCAATTGTTCATCCTCTTCAAATATTAATTAAATTATTTCAATCCTTGAAAAACATGGCTTATTCTACTGGTAAATGCATTTGAACAACTTCTTATACTCATGTTTTACATAGCAAATACATGAGATGATATAAGGGACATGGTTGCATAAGTCTAATCAGTAATAAGAATATTATAGTGTTGTAAGATAACAATTCAATGTTAGAAAAGCATAATTTGTTAGGTTTTTATACTCCCGTTTTTTAACGGAACGTATTATAGTTTTACCTGAGGCGTACAGGCGGGCGGCATCCAGTATTTTGTTAGCTCAATAACTTAAGAAGCCTTTGTCCAATCATCATCGAATATTATAGTGTTGTAAGATAACAATTCAATGTTAGAAAAGCATAATTTGTTAGGTTTTTATACGCCTGTTTTTTAACGGAACGTATTATAGTTTTACCTGAGGCGTACAGGCGGGCGGCATCCAGTATTTTGTCAGCTCAATAACTTAAGAAGCCTTTGTCCAATCATCATCGAATTTGGTCAGAATGTGTATTAGTATGATATCTTGTACACATTTGATAACTAGCTATATCGAGAGTTATCGCCCTTTAATTATAGAAATAACCTAAAATTGGTCTTGTCAGCTCAATAACTTAAGAAGCCTTTGGCCAATCATCATTAATTTTGGTCAGAAAGTGTATTGGCATAAAATCTCGGACAAAATGGATACTAGCCATATCGCTTCAGTCAATCGAGAGTTATTGCCCTTTATTTATAGAAATTACCTAAAACTGGTCTTGTCAGCTCAATAACTTTAGAAGCCTTTGTTTAATCATCACCAAATTTGATCAGAATGTGTATTGGCATAATATTTCAGACAAGTTCGATAACTAGCCATATTGCTTTAGTCAATCGAGAGTTATCGCTCTTTAATTATAGAAATTACCTAAAATTTGTCTTGTCAGCTCAATAACTTTAGAAGCCTTTGACCAATCAACACCAAATTTTGGCATAATATCTCGGACAAGTTTGATAACTAGCCATATCGCTTCAGTCAATCGAGAGTTATCACCCTTTTATTATAGAAATTACCTAAAATTGGTCTTGTCAGCTAAATAACTTGTGAAGCCTTTATCCGATCATCACCAAATTTAGACAATATGTTGATGGGCAGAATATCTTGATCAGGTTCAATAACTTACCATGTTATCTTAGTCACTACACACTTATGTCCCTCGGAATGGCCAAAACTGTACTAACAGTGTTCGCTCTCTAAATTTGCCTGACGTACAACCAATTATCACTAAACTTGGTCTCAAAAAAACAGGACTGTGAGAGTGAGTCGTATTTTGTGACATTTGGGGCTCTTGTTTAAATTACAATTAAACTATCACAAGCTCTGATTAATTAGGAATTCCTTTTTTTGGTAAAGAACATGAGGCATTTACTAAATGTGACTTTCTTTGAGGACAATTTGGTCGTAAATTAAATGTGATTAGCTACATTTTGAGACCTTATAGTTTTAACTGGTAAAACACCTGGTCTAGCCAGGAGTTCTGAGTTCAAATCTCAGTAGGGGAAAAATTACACTGTAGCTAAATACATACAATTTAATCAATATCAGCACAGCTTTTGTGATAATCCTCAATCCATCATGCAATATTCACCAGCAACTATTTATTTAAACAATGACTGCTTTTAAACTACTTGACCAAATTTTAACTGAACTGCACAGAAATATTGATTTGGTGTCCTCTTTCAAAATGTTCAAAGGAATAAATTCTGTGTTGAATTCTGGAAACTACCCCATCAGAAAAGAAGTAAAGTGACACAATGTTTAGGTATTCTGGTATTTCTGTATAACTTGGCAGGAAAGTTCCTTATGTAACCCTAAAAATATTCAAATCATATTGATTGGTTGAAAAATAGTATCCGCATGTGGCATGGGAAAAGGAAGTTGCAGGTATAATTTCAAAGTTATAACACTGTTGCATTAATTTTCCCTATGTGACCATCCATACACTTATTCAAGTCATATTTATTAAATAAAAATAAATGTTGCTAGGCATTATCAGAGTGTAGGGTCTTGTTTCAAGATAATTTAGCTTAAAAAACCATTATGTTGCCCTTTCCAGAGTGGTTTAAGATCAATGCTGCCAAAAAGTATCAGAAAGGGAGTAAAATAAAAAAAATCCTCTTAAATTGCATGTCTTATGTCAAGATAGTTTGGCAAAAAACGTTCTTTAATTAACCCTCTACATAAATTGTTCAAGGGATATTGATTAGTTCAAAGCAATGCTGAAATGTGGCATCAGAAAAATGGTAAAATTACCAACCCCAGCTGATAAGCCTTGTATATTGAGAAAATAGATAAAATGCAATACCATGTCCACTTCTTTAAATTGCTCTATATTTTCATTTATTTAGAGATCAATCAAACTAATATATCTTGAAAGGTTATTAAATTATCTTTAAAATGATATAGCAAATATTATTATTGATTAAATAGTGTGTATGCTGTAATGAGTTAAATCCAATATTTCCTTTCAATTTCGTTTAAAATGACAAATCTAAACGTTTTTCCTCTGCAACTGCTTGTCAGATTTCAAGTTCAGTTGCCAGAATTCTTTTTTTTTTTTTTCAAAATGTTGATGCATTTATCCAAAGACATATAAACATATTTTATATGTTAATTCATGCATTTATTATGGCTATCAGGATATTCCCTCAAACTTCATGGTCATAATATGTTCTATACTCTTTAAAGCTCTTGGGGAAATGTTCAATATTCACTGGTAAAAGTAGTCTTTGACATTCGGGAAGTAAGTTGACTCACTCGGCTTGAACTTGAACTCTCTACCCCTGGGTGACAACTCTATCCATTATCAATTGAGCAAATAGTAAAAGCGTTAGTGCACAACAGCTTAGTACGTGATTAAATCTGTTGAGACTGAATGCACTTTCCGAAACTTTCCGAGGCTTTGCCTTAATTCATATTAGCTATAACGGAAAGGGTTCAACCCTTTCCCATTTACAGTCGCGTTTTGACGCATTTGCAGCATACGGCATGTGATTACATAATATCTTAAGTATGAAAAGAATTAATTCGAAACGGATTGGAAAGCATTTTAAGAAAAGAAGGAATTTCTCACTGTCAGCAATGACTATTTACCACAATATTTTGAATATTTGACTGTTATAGTATCACGGAAAGGGTTCAGCTGTCATGGAAATTTGTAACCCTTTCCCACTTACAGGGGCTTTTTGACGCGTGTGCAGCAGAGGACATTCGAAAACATCGTGACAAAAGGAGAAATAGCTTATCGTAGGCAATTTCTACTTTTGCCGAAATGGTTTCAACTCCTTTCAATAATTATGTCTCCCCTTCTCCGAAAGGGGGGACATGCTGTATTTGTAGTTATTACAATTCCCAAACAGAGTTGGGAATCGTATTGTTTTTCTATTGTTTTTTATTACGATTCCCCAACAGAGTTGGGAATCGTATTGTTTTTCTATTGTTTTTTATTATTACGATTCCCCAACAGAGTTGGGAATCGTATTGTTTTTCTATTGTTAGCTCACCTGAGCTTTGCTCAAGGTGAGTTATTGTGATCGCCTTTTGTCCGGCGTCCGTCGTGCGTCGTGCGTCGTGCGTCGTCCGTCGTGCGTCAACTTCTTCTCCTCAGTAACCAGTGGGTCAATTTGGATGAAACTTCACAGAAAGCATCCTCTCAATGACCTCACCAGAATTCCTTCAAATTTTTGGGATCCATGCAAAATTCTGGTTTCCATGGCAACGAAACCGAAAAAACTTCAAAATTCTTCTTCTCCCAAACTGGTTGGCAGATTTTCAAATAATTTTGTAGAAATGTTCCTTAGATGACCCTCTATCAGATTCCTTCAAGCCATGTTGATTGGTCGAAAAACATGGCCGCCAGGGGGGCGGGGCTATTTTGCCTTATATGGCTATAGTGAAAACTTAAAAAATCTTCTCCTCCGAAAGTGTAAGGCCGATTTTCAAATAATTTTGTAGAAATGTTCCTTGGGTGACCCTCTATCAGATTCCTTCAAGCCATGTTGATTGGTCAAAAAGCATGGCCGCCAGGGGGCGGGGCTATTTTGCCTTTTATGGCTATAGTGAAAACTTAAAAAATCTTCTCTTCAATAAGTGTCAAGCCGATTTTCAAATAATTTTGTAGAAATGTTCCTTGGGTGACCCTCTATCTGATTCCTTCAAGCCATGTTGATTGGTCGAAAAACATGGCCGCCAGGGGGGGCGGGGCTATTTTGCCTTATATGGCCAAAGTGAAAACTTCAAAAATCTTCTCCTCCGAAAGTGTCAGGCTGATTTTCAAATAATTTTGTAGAAATGTTCCTTGGATGACCATCTATCAGATTCCTTGAAGCCATGTTGATTGGTCGAAAAACATGGCCGCCAGGGGGGGGGGGGGGGTGGGCGGGGCTATTTTGCCTTATATGGCTATAGTGAAAACTTAAAAAATCTTCTTCTCCGAAAGTGTCAGGCCGATTTTCAAATAATTTTGTAGAAATGTTCCTTGGATGACCCACTTTCAGATTCCTTCAAGCCATGTTGATTGGTCAAAAAACATGGCCGCCAGTGGGCAGGGCTATTTTGCATTATATGACTATAGTGAAAACTTAAAAAATCTTCTCCTCCAAAAGTGTCTGGCAGATTTCCAAATAATTTTGTAGAAATGTTCCTAGGGTGACCCTCTATCAGATTCCTTCAAGCCAAGTTGATTGGTCGGAAACTATGACTGCCAGGGGGCGGGGCTTATATAGCTAAAATTAAAAAAAATATATCAGGTGAGCGATTCCAGGGCCATCATGGCCCTCTTGTTTTTAGCTCACCTGAGCTTTGCTCAAGGTGAGTTATTGTGATCGCCTTTTGTCCGGCGTCCGTCGTCCGTCGTGCGTCGTCCGTCGTCCGTCGTGCGTCAACTTCTTCTCCTCAGTAACCAGTGGGTCAATTGGGATGAAACTTCACAGAAAGCATCCTCTCAATGACCTCACCAGAATTCCTTCAAATTTTTGGGATCCATGCAAAATTCTGGTTTCCATGGCAACGAAACCGAAAAAACTTCAAAATTCTTCTTCTCCCAAATTGGTTGGCAGATTTTCAAATAATTTTGTAGAAATGTTCCTTGGATGACCCTCTATCAGATTCCTTCAAGCCGTGTTGATTGGTCGAAAAACATGGCTGCCAGGGGGGGCGGGGCTATTTTGCCTTATATGGCTATAGTGAAAACTTAAAAAATCTTCTCCTCCGAAAGTGTAAGGCCGATTTTCAAATAATTTTGTAGAAATGTTCCTTGGGTGACCCTCTATCAGATTCCTTCAAGCCATGTTGATTGGTAAAAAAAACATGGCTGCCAGGGGGGGCGGGGCTATTATGCCTTATATGGCTATGGTGCAAACTTAAAAAATCTTCTTCTCCAAAAGCGTCAGGCCGATTTTCAAATAATTTTGTAGAAATGTTCCTTGGGTATCCTCTATCAGATTCCTTCAAGCCATGTTGATTGGTCAAAAAACATGGCCGCCAGGGGGCGGGGCTATTTTGCCTTTTATGGCTATAATGAAAACTTAAAAATCTTCTCCTCCATAAGTGTCAGGCCGATTTTCAAATAATTTTGTAGAAATGTTCCTTGGGTGACCCTCTATCAGATTCCTTCAAGCCATGTTGATTGATCGAAAAACATGGCCACCAGGGGGGGGGGGGGGGGGGGGGGGGGGGTGCGGGCTATTTTGCCTTATATGGCTATAGTTCAAACTTAAAAAATCTTCTTCTCCAAAAGTGTCGGCCCGATTTTCAAATAATTTTGTAGAAATGTTCCTTGGATGACCCACTTTCAGATTCCTTCAAGCCATGTTGATTGGTCAAAAAACATGGCCGCCAGTAGGCAGGGCTATCTTGCATTATATGGCTATAGTGAAAACTTAAAAAATCTTCTCCTCCAAAAATATCTGGCCGATTTTCAAATAATTTTGTAGAAATGACCCTCTATCAGATTCCTTCAAGCCAAGTTGATTGGTCGGAAACTATGGCTGCCAGGGGCGAGGCTTATATAGCTAAAGTGAAGAAAAAAAAAAAATATCAGGTGAGCGATTCAAGGGCCATCATGGCCCTCTTGTTTATTCTTCTTCTTATTATTATTATTATTTTCTTTCTCCTATCCAAATTTTTGTCCAGAGCAATACTCATAAACTACTTGATGGAATTGATTGAAACTTGCAACATAGATAGATGGCAATGTGAACTTGTGTAGTTTTCAAGAATGATAACTCTGAGCCACTTTTTTGCAAAGTTATCTCCCCTTTTTCAATATTTTAATCAATTTTTGTCAGAGCGATATCTTGTGAACGAATGGTCAGATATTATTGAAACTTGGAACATAGATAGATGGCACGGTGCAGTTGTACAACATGCAAGAATTATAACTCTGGGCCACTTTTTTGCAAAGTTATCTCCCCTTTTTCATTTTTTTAATAATTGGGTGATTTGAACTTGTATAACTCGATAACGAAAAGACATAGAGACTTGAAACTTAGTTCGAATGTTCCCAATCAAGTGACCTACTTTCTCATGTGTATTTGAGCTTGACCGAATACTCGTTTCTGATCGGTCGATTTTTCGGACTTGTATAACTCGAAAATGACTAGTGATAGAGACTTGAAACTTAGTACATGTCATTCTAATCAAGTAGTACTACTTTCTCAAGTGTATTAGCGCATGACCGAATACTCGTTTCTGATTGGTCGATTTTTCTGACTTGTATAACTCAAAAACGACAAGTGATAGAGACTTGAAACTTAGTACATGTGTTTCTTATCAAGTAGTTCTACTTTTGCATGTGTATTAGCGCATGACCGAATACTCGTTTCTGATTGGTCGATTTTTCGGACTTGTATAACTCAAAAACGACAAGTGATAGAGACTTGAAACTTAGTACATGTGTTTCTAATCAAGTAGTACTACTTTCTCAAGTGAATTAGCGCATGACCGAATACTCGTTTCTGATTGGTCGATTTTTCGGACATGTATAACTCAAAAACCCGAATACTCGTGTCTGTTATCTCCCCTTGTTAAATAAAATGGCAAGGGAATCGTTCGTAACTGTTGCTACAGTTACAATCTCTAGTTATTATTATTATTCTTTATTCTCCTATCCAAAAAATTTGTCCAGAGCAATACTCATAAACTACTTGATGGAATTGATCGAAACTTGCAACATAGATAGATGGCAATGTGAACTTGTGTAGTTTTCAAGAATGATAACTCTGAGCCACTTTTTTGCAAAGTTATCTCCCCTTTTTCAATATTTTATCCAAAAATTTTGTCCAGAGCAATACTCATAAACTACTTGATGGAATTGATCGAAACTTGCAACATAGATAGATGGCAATGTGAACTTGTGTAGTTTTCAAGAATGATAACTCTGAGCCACTTTTTTGCAAAGTTATCTCCCCTTTTTCAATATTTTAATAAATTTTTGTCAGAGCGATATCTTGTGAACGAAAGGTCAGATATTATTGAAACTTGGAACATAGATAGATGACACTGTGCAGTTGTACAACATGCAAGAATTATAACTCTGGGCCACTTTTTTGCAAAGTTATCTCCCCTTTTTCATTTTTTTAATAATTGGGTGATTTGAACTTGTATAACTCGATAACGAAAAGAGATAGAGACTTGAAACTTAGTACAAATGTTCCCAATCAAGTGACCTACTTTCTCATGTGTATTTGAGCTTGACCGAATACTCGTTTCTGATTGGTCGATTTTTCGGACTTGTATAACTCGAAAATGACTAGTGATAGAGACTTGAAACTTAGTACATGTGATTCTAATCAAGTAGTACTACTTTCTCAAGTGTATTAGCGCATGACCGAATACTCGTTTCTGATTGGTCGATTTTTCTGGCTTGTATAACTCAAAAACGACAAGTGATAGAGACTTGAAACTTAGTACATGTGTTTCTTATCAAGTAGTTCTACTTTTGCATGTGTATTAGCGCATGACCGAATACTCGTTTCTGATTGGTCGATTTTTCGGACTTGTATAACTCAAAAACGACAAGTGATAGAGACTTGAAACTTAGTACATGTGTCCCTAATCAAGTAGTAGTACTTTCGCAAGTGTATTAGCGCATTACCGAATACTCTGGGCCATTGTGTTATCTGCCCTTGTTCAATAAAATGGCAAGGGAATCGTTCGTAACTGTTGCTACAGTTACAATCTCTAGTTTATTATTATTATTTTTTCTTCTTTTTCTCCTATCCAAATTTTTGTCCAGAGCAATACTCATAAACTACTTGATGGAATTGATCGAAACTTTCAACATAGATAGATGGCAATGTGAACTTGTGTAGTTTTCAAGAATGATAACTCTGAGCCACTTTTTTGCAAAGTTATCCCCCCTTTTTCAATATTTTAATCAATTTTTGTCAGAGCGATATCTTGTGAACGAATGGTCAGATATTATTGAAACATGGAACATAGATAGATGGCACTGTGCAGTTGTACAACATGCAAGAATTATAACTCTGGGCCACTTTTTTGCAAAGTTATCTCCCCTTTTTCATTTTTTTAATAATTGGGTGATTTGAACTTGTATAACTCGATAACGAAAAGAGATAGAGACTTGAAACTTAGTACAAATGTTCCCAATCAAGTGACCTACTTTCTCATGTGTATTTGAGCTTGACCGAATACTCGTTTCTGATTGGTCGATTTTTCTGACTTGTATAACTCGAAAATGACTAGTGATAGAGACTTGAAACTTAGTACATGTCATTCTAATCGAGTAGTACTACTTTCTCAAGTGTATTAGCGCATGACCGAATACTCGTTTCTGATTGGTCGATTTTTCTGACTTGTATAACTCAAAAACGACAAGTGATAGAGACTTGAAACTTAGTACATGTGTTTCTTATCAAGTAGTTCTACTTTTGCATGTGTATTAGCGCATGACCGAATACTCGTTTCTGTTTGGTCGATTTTTCGGACTTGTATAACTTGAAAATGACTAGTGATAGAGACTTGAAACTTAGTACATGTGATTCTAATCAAGTAGTACTACTTTCTCAAGTGTATTAGCGCATGACCGAATACTCGTTTCTGATTGGTCGATTTTTCGGACTTGTATAACTCAAAAACGACAAGTGATAGAGACTTGAAACTTAGTACATGTGTCCCTAATCAAGTAGTAGTACTTTCGCAAGTGTATTAGCGCATTACCGAATACTCTGGGCCATTGTGTTATCTGCCCTTGTTCAATAAAATGGCAAGGGAATCGTTCGTAACTGTTGTTACAGTTACAATCTCTAGTTCTTATTCTTATTCTTATTATTATTCTTCTTCTTCTTCTTAACTTTTGTTTGTCCAGAGCAGAACTCGGAAACTACTTGAAGTAATTGATTGAAACTTGGAACATAGATAGATGGCAATGTGAAGTTGTGCACCTTGCAAGAATTATAACTCTGGGCCACTTTGTTGCAAAGTTATCTGCCCTTGTTCAATATTTTAATAGTGTAAACTTTGTCCAGAGCAGAACTCAGAAACTACTTGAAGGAATTTATTGAAACTTGGAACATAGATAGATGGCAATGTGAAGTTGTGCACCTTGCCATAATTATGAGTTATCTCCCCCTTGTTCAATATTTTAATAGTGTAAACTTTGTTCAGAGCAGAACTCAGAAACTACTTGAAGGAATTTATTGAAACTTGGAATATAGTTAGATGGCAATGTGAAGTTGTGCACCTTGCAATAATTATGAGTTATCTCCCCCTTGTTCAATATTTTAATAGTGTAAACTTTGTCCAGAGCAGAACTCAGAAACTACTTGAAGGAATTTATTGAAACTTGGAACATAGATAGATGGCAATGTGAAGTTGTGCACCTTGCAATAATTATGAGTTATCTCCCCCTTGTTCAATATTTTAATAGTGTAAACTTTGTCCAGAGCAGAACTCAGAAACTACTTGAAGGAATTTATTGAAACTTGGAACATAGATAGATGGCAATGTGAAGTTGTGCACCTTGCAATAATTATGAGTTATCTCCCCTTGTTCAATATTTTAATAGTGTAAACTTTCTCCAGAGCAGAACTAAGAAAGTACTTAAAGGAATTTATTGAAACTTGGAAAATAGACAGATGGCAATGTGAAGTTGTGCACCTTGCAAGAATTATAACTCTGGGCTACTTCGTTGCAAAGTTATCTCCCCTTGTTCAATATTTTAATAGTCATTGACAAACTGCAATGGGGAGACATATGTTTTTTCATAAAAACAACCTTTCTAGTTTAAATTGTATTTACAGTGATTTGCATATTTCTTTACATGTGCTGTAAGTGGACTGTTGTATACTTGTTGGGGTCACTGCACGGTCCACGTTAACTAACAACATTTACATTTAACTCAATCATAGTTCCGAGTGTGTTTCACTCGTTGGTACTGTTTCGACTCATTAATGTAAGCGGGTGGATTTTCGTTATACGGTCGAATTAATGGTATCATTGTAAACTAGATGGCAAACCAATCAAACCTCGACTTTCGCGAATGTAGATAAGTGTTCGAATTGGTTACAGACGTAGGTTGACTTTTCGAAATGGGATAGGGGCGAAAAGCCCCTATTCCAAAAATGAGTCATTGAAACTTACATCGTAATTAACCCTTTTCCACATATTATATGCAGCAGACGAATTTAAAAAAACAAATCGGCAAAATATCTCTTCATGTAAACATATGATTATTGAAAAAAAAGTTAAAACATTGTGGGAAACGGAGTAATTGCTAATTATGAACAATTTCATCTTTTGTCTCAATGATTTTAAACGTGTTCTGATTCGGAGGCGCTAGAAAGCATCAGCATGTAGTTCGGTCCTAGTCCTTTTTCGAGATTACCTCCCGGACAGCTAGTGTATTATCCGTATTGAATCCTTAAAGCATTAGCTGTGGGTACTTAACTCCATAAGAGTACTGCAAACATCTTGTTCGTTGATAAGGAGACTTTGCTGTGGGTACAAAACCCCGAAAGAGTACTGCAAACATCTTGTTCTTTGATAAGTTATGCTGTGGGTACAAAACTCCAAAAGAGTATTGCAAACATCTTGTTCGTTGATGAGGAGACTATGCTGTGGGTACTTAACCCCATAAGAGTACTGCAAACATCTTGTTTGTTGATCAGAAGACTATGCTGTTGGTACTGAACTCCAAAAGAGTACTGCAAACATCTTGTTCGTTGATAAGTAATGTTCAAGGTCATAGTGAACATTATGCTGTGGGAACTAATCTCCATAAGAGTACTGAAAACATCTTGTTCCTTGATAAGGAGACTATGCTGTTGGTACTAAACTCCATAAGAGTACTGCAAACATATTGTTTGTTGATCAGAAGACTATGCTGTTGGTACTGAACTCCAAAAGAGTACTGCAAACATCTTGTTCGTTGATAAGGAGACTATGCTGTGGGTACTAAACTCAATAAGAGTACTGCAAACATCTTGTTCGTTGATAAGGAAATTATGCTGTGGGTACTAAACTCAATAAGAGTACTGCAAAACATCCTGTTTGTTGATAAGGAAACTATGTTGTAGGTACTGAACACCATAAGAGTACTGCAAACATCTTGTTCGTTGATAAGTTATGATGTGGGTACCAAACTCCATAAGAGTACTGCAAACATCTTGTTTGTTGATAAGGAGACTATGCTGTGGGTACTAAACTCCATAAGAGTACTGCAAACATCTTGTTCGTTGATAAGTTATGCTGTGGGTACCAAACTCCATAAGAGTACTGCAAACATCTTGTTCGTTGATAAGGAGACTATGCTGTGGGTACTAAACTCAATAAGAGTACTGCAAACATCTTGTTCGTTGATAAGGAGACTATGCTGTGAGTACTAAACTCAATAAGAGTACTGCCAACATCTTGTTCGTTGATAAAGAGACTATGCTGTGGGTACTAAACTCTATAAGAGTACTGCAAACATGTTGTTTGTTGATAAGGAGACTTTGCTCTGGGTACTAAACTCAATAAGAGTACTGCAAACATGTTGTTTGTTGATAAGGAGACTATGCTGTGGGTACTAAACTCCATAAGAGTACTGCAAACATCTTGTTCGTTGATAAAGAGACTATGCTGTGGGTACTCAACTCCATAAGAGTACTGCAAACATCTTGTTCGTTGATAAGAAGACTATGCTGTCGGTACTAAACTCCATAAGAGTACTCCAAAACATCTTGTTTGTTAATAAGGAGACTATGCTGTAGGTACTGAACTCCATAAGAGTACTACAAACATCTTGATCGTTGATAAGGAGACTATGCTATAGGTACTGAACTCCATAAGAGTACTGCAAACATCTTGTTAGTTGATAAGGAGACTATGCTGTGGGTACTAAACGCAATAAGAGTACTGCAAAACATCTTGTTTGTTGATAAGGAGACTATGCTGTAGGTACTGAACACCTTAAGAGTACTGCAAACATCTTGTTCGTTGATAAGGAGACTATGCTGTGGGTACTAAACCCAATGAGGGAAGTCGGTCAGTAATTTCCCTTGACTAATCAAACGTTCGCAAGGTGGCGTTGCGGTCAAGTTGGTCCCCAATCGGAACTTCTCGGGTAATTGGAACGTAATCATCACTTTGTTTACATTGGATACCGTTTCGAATGCCAGTTAACCCGACACCTAGTTATCCCGACACCTAGTCAACCCGACACCTTTTCGGTTAACCCGACACCCGATATAAATTTCATGTGTGAAATTCGGTCAACCCGACACCTCCCTATATTTTACCGTATACATGAAGAATTATTGAAACTGTATTTCCTGATCTTTGACTCAAATAATTACACACGATGTTGGGCCAATATGGACAAGTGTTGTTGTTGTTGTTGATACCATAATAAACATTTCGGGCCTAGAATATGTTGTACCCTATATGATGTTTTACTATAACAGAACAGAAAATTATGTATGTAACACCTCATGGACAAACTTCGTTTAAAATGTAGTATTGTTATACCTTGATCAATTATAATAGTTTCCGACTTTGAAATTGACACAGATTAAGTGTAATTGGTTGTCTAATTAGTTGTTGATTATGTTGTTTGTATTCTCGTTTAAATATAATTAAAATGTGCTTTTTTACATTAATAAATTGTGTCCTTTAATAAACGGTGTTTGCTTGTTTATTTATCCCCTTAAAATATCTACCTTTGATATATTGACGACAAAGTGGATTTCCTGATAGATCTTAATAATTAGTTTGCATGTTGATTTTTGAGTAATAAGCAAGCTTGTATATATATATCACTAACAAGAACTAGGCTACCATTCTGAAAGAGTTGTAGCCCGTTATATAAGTTATATCAATAGTTATATAAAATTAAATGTGCTTGTGAAATATTACTTATTGTTCATTTTAAAACTATTAGTGCAATGGCAGATAATTGTGTACATTGTGGTTTAGAGGTGCGTAAACGTCAGCATGCAATATCTTGCGATGTCTGCAATAGCTGGCAACACAGAATTTGTGAAACGGGTAAGTACACTTTTTTTAAATAAATTGTCCTGCACTCTGTGCTAGTTATTTCATGTATCTTCAAAGACTCAAAGTTCTCAAAACAGTATGTTTTCCTAACCGATTTCAAATAATGGTAGAAATCGTTAAGGCTCCTTTTAGTTTTCAGAGAATCAGTATATCACATTTCATGTATCTTCAAAGACTTTTCAAAACAGTATGTTTTCCTAACCGATTTCAAATAATGATAGAAATCGTTAAGGCTCCCTTTAGTTTAGACGGAGAGATGTCCGCTACTTCGCTTCTGAAGCAAGTTTCAATCGTATACAAGATCCGTTTACCGAGGCAAGATTCTTCAGAAGAAACTGACAGCGAGTGATTTTATGATGTTCTGTTCTGTTCTGTTCTGTAAATATGTAAACCTTGTTGGTAAACGTGTAAAAAAATGTGTGTATATTTGTATAATTTGTTTGTTTTATTCTTTCAATGTTTCTTGTAAATTATATATTTTATAAATTTTAAATATCGTGTTTTTTTCTCTTTAACTTGTACCTTAGACACCATTCAACCTGAAAAATAAAATTTATTATCTATGATATATCGTACGAGATATTCTAGGCTCGAATTGTAAGTTATGGTAACAACAACAATAAAACGTGGTCAAATCGAAAACAGATGTGAATAAACAATAAATAACGCCCGATACTTAAAGTAATAATTTTTAAATGAGGTGTCGGGTTAACCAAAAAAGGTGTCGGGTTGACTCCGAATTTTACCTATAGGTGTCGGGTTAACCAAAACAGGTGTCGGGTTAACCGAAAAGGTGTCGGGTTGACTAGGTGTCGGGATAACTAGGTGTCGGGTTGACTGGATACCTACCGTTTCCCTTGTCAAAAATCGATATCATCAACTTTAATCTCGGTATTCATGAACAATGGCATCAAAATTCAGTAGTTTATCGTTAGCTCAGTTACGGACTGAGCTCAGGGGACGCAATGCAAAGCTTGCAGGGAGAAAGAAAGAACTGATTGAAAGGTATTGTTATTAAATACGTTGTTTACCAAAAATTGCCGTAAATGCATTATGAATTGACACTGACAGATCAAATTTTCGTTTGAATGGTATTTGTTTTTAAGCATCTAAATTGTCGGGTGTATATAAATTATCGATAAATACTATAACTTTTCAACAAAGCGGATTGGTATTAGCTGCAGGAAATATTTGTCTGTGCAAAAACGGTTTATGACTGTTACAATAGTGGGTGGGGAACTTTCAGTCAGTATATTTTTATGATTCTGACAGCCTTCGAAATAATAAGTTTGTTTGAACTAATAACACAATTTTGTAATTAAATTTGATTATGCACTTACATAAACAGAAACATTGAGCGAAAATAAAAATGGCCCATTTTTTGAATTAGCAAGTTTTTTCTGACTTTAGGCAGATCTATAGCAAGTTCCCATTTTAAGTAGGAAATTTGTTACTGCTTATTTTGAACCCTGATGTAGACTTACTTATATTTTGACAATATCTTGGTTACAGTAAAACCGATTAAGTTGTCATCATTTTCATATCAGTACAAATGACAATATAAGATTCATACAAGATATAACATTCTTTTTTTCATTTCAACTTTTCAGACTAGAGTCATATGAAAGGAATAACAATTTTGATCAGCCAGAGGACCTTCTGCCAGAATTTAGGATGAATGTGCCTGCAGTGACAAGCTTCAAAGACGTAAATTCAGATATGAAGATGGCTCCCATAGACGTAGAAAAGGCGAATGAGTATATGGATCAATTTGGTGTTAGCTTTGATGACAAAGTGGTTGATTTGTATGATGAACATTTTTTGCTATATCTTCGCCTCTCTTTAACCGACACATTTGACTTTATAAATAGTGCTTGTAGAGCAGAGATGAAAAAGAAAATAACTTACCGTGTTGACATTTCACTACAAAAAAAGGGTTTTATACATGAGGCACAATGTGAGTGTGGTGCAGGGGAAGGGCCTACAGGACATTGTAAGCACATACGTACTGTGTTATTGGCATGTTGAAAATTTATAAAGTCATTTGAACTGAAAGTTGAATCTTCATGCACAGAAAAGTTACAAACCTTTCATAAAGCAAAGAAACACACAGGTACACCACTGAAAGCAAGGAATTTGAAGGTTGCTGGAGCTGACAGTGTGTGTGATTTTAAGGACTATGATCCGAGACCAGAACATCTTCGTAATAAGGAAGGTTACAGTGACTACTTCCGGAATGTATGCCTCAATTTTAAGGGAATATCAGATACACCTATTGTTCAAGCTTTCAATCCAGGAAATATAAGAGCTTTTAATGCAGACCATGACTATTTCAAAGAGACTCATGAACAAAAATTCCTCAGGGACAATAAACTTGTGACTGTCACCGACAGCAACATTTCTGCAATTGAATTTTGTACAAGAGGACAAAGTCAAAACCAAAGATGGTTTGAAGAGAGGGAGAAAAGAATTCAAAGCTCAAATTTTTATCGAATCTGTGTTGCTACAGCTAGAACTAACAAGGACACCCTAGCAAGGGCATTGGTACACGGCAGTTCAATTAAAGCGAACGATGCAATCAAACATGGACACAAGTTTGAAAAAGAGGCTATTCATGCTTATGAACAAAAAAGTAAACTTAAAGTAAATTCCTGTGGAATATTTGTGTCCAAAAAACTTCCTTTCTTGGGTGCTTCCCCGGATGGTGTTATAAGTGACGAACTCATTTGTGAGGTGAAATGCCCTTACAGTGCCAAAAACAAAGACATATCCCCTGTAACAGTTCCCTACTTGAAAATGGTTGATGGAAAGATGACACTTAGTAAAAAGCATCCATACTACTATCAAGTTCAAGGACAGTTGTTTTGCACAGAAGCAAGTTTTTGTGATTTTATCATATACACAATCACCGACTTTAAGTGTATTAGAGTGGAGCGTGAACATGAATTTATTTCAGTCATGTTGGATAAACTGCAGTCATTTTATGACGAGCATTTCAGACTGGCAGTTGGGGAGAAATTCTTCTTCAAAGACTTTTAGATATTTGTCTCTGTGATGATTGAACACGACTGATATGATTATTTCAGAGCCTTCTGCATCAAAATCATTTAATAATATGAAAAGTTACATCTAGATACAAGGAAGTTTCGGGTTAGCTTTATTATGAATGTGAAAACATTGTGGTAAAAGTAGAGAGTGATCATTTGAGCAAATTCTTCTTTTTAGAGACTACAAGTGATTGTGCAAATCCTGATGAAAATGCCTTTTTTTTGCCAGTATTAACCATTTCCAACATACAACAAATCTACAGCAGATGACTTTAAAAACATCTAGGTAACAACATGGTTTAGTCTTTGTAAATGAAAAGTATAATAATTGAATTGAGTTGAAGATTGTGGCATAATTAGCAATTTCACCTCTTGCAACAAAGTTTTCAACTCAATTCAGTTATTAGTCTTACATTTATAGAGATTTCCCATAGTTTTGCCTAGATGTTTTCAGTCTTCTGCAGCAGGATTTGCCATATTTTGGAAAGGATTAATAGAGGGGAAAAATCGTGTAAAAGGAAGTACATGAAACCGGCTTGTTATGTACAATTACATCCCAATGTTGTCAAAAATTGTCTGTATCATAAAAAGAGTTGATCCATTGGGGTTGAATGCCGTTTTTAACAACGTTTCAGTCATTTCAAAGCCGCCAGTTCCCCAGCTCATGTGTTAACTGGCTTTCTCACACCATTATCCCACACAACAGACTTTCAAAGCAACTGGCTGCTTTTAGCCCATTGTTGAAAACGAATGATGCTTGTCACTGACTTCTATCAAATTTGGAAAAGAATGTTGGCATAGCTTGTGTTTGAACTCTAAACCCCTGGACAGCCTGCCTGCCTCCCTACTGACTGAGCTACCGGGGCATGGCTTATTAAAGAGTTATCACTTCTTTCAAATAATTGAGCAATTCCTGATGTATCAAAATTAAACATCCATACATTATTTGATGAACATTTTATTCATATCAAGGCATATAATATGCATGTGATTACAGGTTCAAACAATAATGAAACAGTAAAGTATAACAAAAAAACCTTTCCTTTCCCACATACAGCAAATCTGTAGCAGACGACTTTGAGAGTGTCTACTAAAAAATATGGAAAATCTCTATAATTGTAGGTATAAACTATTATTACTGAAAAAAGTTGGAAACATTGTGGCAAAAGGAGAACTTGCTGCAGTTGCATCAAAATGCGTCTATATCATGCGGGAAAGGGTTAAAACAAATATTTGAGATCATAATAATATGAAACAGTAGGTACATGCAGTCATATGACTACAACTGAGATCATCTATGATATAAGGAATGTTGAGTATTTGGAGAATGACTATTATTTAAATTTTGATGGAAAGGGTTAACTGCCATTTTGATAGGCAAATATGATGAGCATTAATAGAGAACATTTAAAACAAATGTGATAATCAGGAAAACGCCAATGAATTTGAGTTTGACAACCATATGTCGTTGATGCCTGTGTATGATCTGATTATATCGACGTCTTGATTTAATTATTTTTGTACATGCACTTAGTTAAATTAATTATATTTGATATTTCTCTATTGAACATATAGTAAATTTGCCTATCAAAAATGGCCGACAAGGGAGATAAGTATTGTAGTGGGAACTATGGACGCAGCGGGATTCAAGATTCACAACAGACGATGGACACCAACATAGTGGACTCTGCTTAAAGTTTCGACCCGAATCAGCTTAAGCATGCCGCACAGGCTAACCCGAACACTTTACGCCCCCCTCTGGAGTTTCTGTTTCATGAAGCATTACTCTATACCCCCTATCCCAATGAGACAGAATTGCGCAGGCTGATCTGAATCGATACATTACGCAGAGTCCATTATGTTGGATTTCTCATTTCTTTCAGAATTCATGCTTTTAACACGTACCCATTGCTACTCCTTTTCGAAAGGGCTTGGCCATTATTGGTGTTTGGCGGATACTATAATGTAATTGAAGGGGCAGATTTCTCCAGACTAGGCATTAGGGTCAATTTGAATGTACCGTCAACTATAATGTGAGCCGTACCGCAAGAAAACCAACATCATGGACACTGCGTAATGTATCGACCCAGATCAGCCTGCGCAGTCCACGCATGCTAATCCGGGCCGTCACATTCCGTCTCACGGGGATAGAGGTGAAGAGTAATGATTCCTCAAACAGATAATTCACAGGAGGCGAAAAGTGTCTGCCCGGATCAGCCTGCGCGGCATGCTTTAGCTAAACCGTGTTGATACATTACGCAGAATCCACAATATTGGTTTTCTCGCTGGACGGCTCCTTTATAGGATAATTTGTAGTCAGATTTACCTTCGGTAGAATGTAGTCAGATTTCTCACCATTTAGTTGAGTCTGTAAAATAAAATAAAATGAGCCAGTGCATGAAAAAAGGTACAAGTTGGCTTTTGTGAACAGTCTGGTCTGGAACTACACTTCACATTTCACTTACACAAGAGTGTTAGAGGAATCTCTAAGCTTGTGTAGATTCTGATAAGACAGGTGGACAAGACTATTTGGGCCTACACAGTTAAAACAATTTGTAACTTTGCTCATGCACTGTCACAAATAGTTTCGTTCATTATTTACTATCGACCATCACATTTTTGTATACCATGAACTAAGTATTGTAATTAAATTTGAATTTTGGCTTATAAGTCGATCCGGAAATGTCGACATTACGGGTGCAAACAATGCTACTGGTTAAACAATCCTTAGACTTGCTCTACTAAAGGAAACGAAATGTCATTTTCGATCAGTGTAGATCAAGATCATTCATCGGCGGTTTCAATTAATAACTTTTGAAAAACATTGTTCATTTGGACCAGTTCATGAACGTCCAGGCAAAGCTTTATTTGCGCTTGTCAAAACTATGTAATAGTTTGTTTTCCTGGAGCACGACTGGTTTTCATTAGCACAGAGGAACTATATTGTTATTTTGTAGATTATAATATTTGACTTTTCTGTCGCTTGCAATATTTCAATAACGTGATATCCGAAGAATGAACAGTAATAACAGCAATATAATGTGCATCTCTCTCTCTCTCTCTCTCTCTCTCTCTCTCTCTCTCTCTCTTTTCTGTTCTCTCTCTCACCTCTCTCTTTTCCTCCTCTCTCTCTCTCTCTCTCTCTCTCTCTCTCTCTCTCTCTCTCTCTCTCTCTCTCTCTCTCTCTCTCTCTCTCTCTCTCTCTCTCTCTCTCTCTCTCTGTCTCTCCCCTCCACCCCAATGCCTACCTCTAATCTCTGTAGTGTATCTGGCAATGTTTTGTCAAACGCGTCTCTGTCAGCCTCCTGTAAATAGAACATGATGCATATGGCAAGAGTAGTTTACTATATTTATATATCTCCCCAGTCATGGTGGACTGCCCTTGGGCAAGGCACATTTCTTAGCCTAGTACTGGTTTGTTTATCCAGGGATCATGAATAAGTGAACTGTCGCCGTGATATAACTGAACTCATGTTGAAAACGGCGTTACACCCTAATAAAACAACAAAACTATATAGTCAACTGAACTCGGTATGTACATGTATATATACATGGACACTACTCTGAACTAGCATATTGATGTTATAACAAATACGGAAAGTTTATATCGTATCGGAATGCCCAAGAGTTTACCGATCGTCCGGACCCCTAGTATATGTACAGCATCTGTCGGAATGTCATCTCTAAAACCAAGCTGGTCAATGAGATAATCTATTAAATTCATTCCTAAACCTTTGTTATAAGCCTCATGTTTGTAAAATGAAATAGGTCAGTTCCAAATATTGCGACCTTTGGACACCCATCTCGTCGATTACTGCGCTGTCTTTTTTTGCAAGCCATTAAATACATGACCCGTTCTACGAGAAAACCAACATAATGGACTCTGTGTAATGTATCGACCCAGATCAGTTTCCTTTGAAACAGTAAAACCATTTTGTGCATAGAAGGAGGTATATAGTACAATTCCGTTAAATATAAATTTCTTATATGATAATATTTGTTGCGAAAAGGAAATGAAACTCATCTTCTATTTCATGTTCATTGCAAATTTAACAATTATAAGACGTTAAATTCTACACCCTATTAATTCTTAACTGTCGAATATAGTAAGTCCTGGCTGACTGTTTTAATGGATTGATTGATTAATCGGGCTTAAACGCATTTTTCAAAAACATTTAGTCGTATCACGGCGACCAATTCACATACCCTTGTGTTTCCTGGCTTTTTTTTCACACCAGTACTCCACACACGCCTTTCCAAGCAACTGATTATTTTCCACATAAACTGTTAGCCTATTGGTGGATGACGCTTGCCGCATTGTCTTTTGTCAAACGTCGGAAAGAACCCCTTGCATTAAAAGCCCGGTCGCTACAGACTGAGATACCGTCGCTCGGCTGTAACACTGGTATGTGTTAATTACTAAATATGATATCTGAAAGAGAAACGACTGGAAGGGGAAAGATACAACATCCGGAATATACTATTTTAGCATTTGTATCATCATCAAAATCTAAGAATGCTTATTGCAACTTTTAAATTATCTGTTAAAATTTGGCGTAGACAATTACATATAACTTCGAACCTTTGTAAAGACATCTTCCACGGTGGTTTTTCTGAATGTCTGAACACTCAAACTAGCTGTTACTGTCGGGTACTTCTGACTTGTCTTTTTCTAGACTCATGTCAGGGGCGTAGCTCCCTTTAGCCTACACATTTCTTCTCAAAATGCCCCATTTTTAAATACATTCCAGTAGGTGAGTTAGGCAGGATCTTCATATCTTAGTTCCAGGTTAACCCTTTCCCACTTGCAAACTAGTTTTTACGCACTGTAACAAACACATTTTGAAAACATTGTGGGGAAAAAGGAGAAATTGTTCTTAATGAGTAATTACCTTCAACCCTTGCCGTTGGCGACTGATGTCGACAATTTTACAACTACTACTACTACTACTACTACTACTACTACTGAGAAAGTGTGAAATAAACCTGGCGCTGGCTGGAATTTTGGGTAATAAACTTGGCGCCGAAAGTGTTAATCACAATGTTTTCAACTCTATTCAATTATAATTGTACTTTTATTCATAGAGAATTTCTATAGTTTTACCTAGATGTTTTCAAAGTCATCTGTTGGAGATTGGTTGTATGTGGGAAAGGATTAAAGTGATAGTACTAGTTTTTCTACAATTGCATTTATGATTTTTAGCTCACCAGAGCACGTAGTGCTCAATGTGAGTTATTGTGATCGCCTTTTGTCCGTCGTTAACATTTGCTTGTTAACACTCTAGAGGCAACATTTTGCATCCAATCTTTATGAAAGTTTATCAGAACATATATCTCTAGGCCAAGTTCGAAACTGGGTCATGTGGGGTCAAAAACTAGGTCACTAGGTCAATTGAAAGAAAATCTTGTTAACACACTGGAAGCCACATTTTTGGCTTGACCATGTTAAAACTTTGTCAACATGTTTGTCTAAGTAATATCTAGGCCAAGTTCGAAACTGTCCGGTCAAAAACAAGGTCACTAGGTTTAATTTAAGGAAAATCTTGTTAACACTCTGGGGCCGGTTGTTCAACTTGTGGTTAAATTTTAACCGAGGGTTAAATTTGGTAACCATTGGTTTAATTTAACCACAAGTTGAACAACCGGGCCCTGGAAGCCACATTTTTGGCTTGAGCATGTTGAAACCTTTTTAGAATGTTTGTCTAAGTAATGTCTAGGCCATATCGAATATGGGACAGGTCAGGTCAACAACTAGGTCACTATGCCAAATTGTAGAACAATCTAGTTAACACTATAGAGATTGTATTTCTAACTTGAGCAGCTTGAAATTCTCTCAGAAAGTTTGTCTTGATGATATTGCCATTGGCGCTGAAAGAGTTAAGTCTTAAATAGCCCATTCCCAGTGCCTCATGGCCCTCTTGTTCTAATTAAATTGCACCATATGGCAAATAATCTGATTATACAATGAAAAAGAACCCAGTAACTGTACTTTATTGTTGTTACTTTTTTAGACAGTATATTGTGTTTTATAAAAGCCCGGTCACACCGCAAGAACTTTGCTGGAGCGTTCCTGGAGCGGTGAAAAAAATTCATCACCGCTCGTTACCGTTCACCAGAAGTTGGCCCCCGTTAAGGCAACGCCATATACGCTCGGCCACCGCTTATGGTTCCTCCTACCGCTCCGAAAGTTTTGAGCTGCACAAAATATTGCGAGCGGTGAGGAGCGGGCAATTTTCCGCTCCAGCAAAGTTCACCACCGCTAGACGCAAGTTCGTGGACGCTTGGGTCCGCTAGGCCAACGCAGAAATCTTGAACGCTGGACCACCGCTGCTTCGCCAGCTTTGCCCGGGCGGTGATTAAACGTTGCACAAACTTTGGTGGAGCGGTTGTAAGCGTTTTACGAGCGGACACGGGATTGCTGGAACGGTGTCGGGCGTTGAAGCAGCGATCCATTGCGGTGATGAACTTTGGTTTGGCGTTGGTATGGAGGTGTCGGAGCGGGACCAGAATTTGGTTATAAATACTGGGAGAAATGGACCAGGAGCCCATTTGGAATCGAGCTGCCGTTGAGTGCAGACCTCATTTACATCGAATTTGCTCAAAGTTACAGTAAAACTGTACTACCATGGATGCTGAGAGACTTGCTATGATTGGTGCACTAGTCCAGCAGCAGAATCTTCTTTTGTCCACGTGGCATGATGAACTTCAACTATCGACTTCTATCAAAAATCAATCAGAACTTCTATCAAAGCGATCCGTTCAGCTCCGTAGTCAAAAGCGGTATGCCGCTAAACCAACTTTAAACCCCCGCCGAGCCAACGCCCGCATGCGCAGAACGCCGCTCTATCAACGCTCGCGTCACCGCTAAACAAACGCTCGCTACCGTTAAGCCAACGCTATAGCAACGCCGGCTTCAGCGGTGCACCGCTAAGGCAACGCCCGTGTTTTCGATTTTTTTCCCATTTTGTGCGCGGTGACGAGCGTTGTCGAAATTCGGTCCCCTCTCCCTACTGTTCAAGGAACGCTCCAACAAAGTTTGGGCGGTGTGACCGGGCCTTAAGTCATTTTCACATTAATAAGGAGTACCTTGCAAACATTTATCAGGATTTTAAGGAATTGAAGTCAGTTGTATTTTCAATTGGGTAACCCTTTTCCACATACAGCAAATCTTCAGAAGAAGACTTTGAAAACACATCTGGTTAAACAAATATGGTTAACTTCTAAAAATTCAAGTTACTGAATAAAGTTGGAAACATTGTATAGGATTTAGAAAGTGTCTGTATGTGGGTAAGGGGTAAGGGATCATGTAAATTTGATCTCATATTGCAGGATGATGCTGACAGTGATGATGAAGAAGAGTTTGTACCAGTGTTCAGTGGAAGCTACAGCGAGAGATTTATTTATCATACTAGAGCTGACCATGTGGTGGGCAATTCCTTAGCTCAGTCAACAACGTAATGATATATACATGTACAACATGCTTATAAATCTGCCTTAATAATTTCTTTAACCTTTTTATGACAAACAGACTCTTCCTGACGCCTCTGTAGCTGACAATTTTTGAAAACATTGTGGCAAAAGAGAAATTGCTCATGATAAGCAATTTACCCTTTTGCCACAATGTTTTCAACTTGATTCAGTTTTAATATTTTCATTTACAGAAATTGTTCATATTATTACTGTCATAGCTAGTATAATACATTAAAAATGCATAGTTATAACCTATCTTTTAAGATATATATTTGTTGATAACATGAATAAATTGTGATATCATGATGATTCCATTTAGTACACACAACATAGGATTTGGATGGGTAATAAATTAAGATAGTTTTGTATTGTGTTTTATGCCATTTTCAACATTATTTCAGTTATATCATGACGACAGTTCACTTATCCATCATCCCTGGGTAAAACGAGCCAGTACCCGGCATGGAAATGTGCCTTACCAAAGGGCACTCCATCCTCACAGTTTCATGTAGGAATCAAACCAAGAATACCCAAGTTCCAAATCCCCAATGGTGGAATCTCTACGAGAGTTTTCTCCATATCTAGGCCTCTGTACCATGTTTATCAATCAGCCTTCAAACCTGCAACATGATTCAATCTGTTCTGTGAGGACCTGCTTAAGTTGGTAGCGAACCGGCTTTGTCAATCCATGGGTTGTGAGGCCTAAAATAAAATATTGTTTGTTTGCCGCTTCCGCCCGACCTATGTGGTTTTTTGTTTTTGTTTTTTTCTTTTCTTTCCTTTTAATTTTTTAATTGTAATAAAATAAAAAAAGTTGCAAGTCTGTCTGAGAATTTTTTTTTATTTACCTACCTACCCCCACTAATTGGCATGGGTTGGAAGCAGCAAACAATTTTTTTTTTTAATTGTGGCCCGAGTTCAAACCCCAGCTTGGCCAGCATTCTTTCAGGTGTTTGACAAAAAGTCAATGCAATGGGAGTCATTTATCTTCCACAATTTGACTAAAAGTCCATGTGAAAAGCAGCCTGTTGTGTTGGGTACTGATGTGAGAAAACCGGGAAACACATGTGTATGTTAACTAGCAGCCGTGGTATGACTGAAAATTCTTGAAAACAGCATTAAACCCAAATGAATAAACTAATCAATCAACTGTTCTGTGGTACAATGGAATAGATCTGAATGATAATTTTTTAAGATATTTAATAGCAAGAAATAAAAAAAACTTACACATAAAATATTAATTAAGCCTTTCCAACATACTACAAAATTGCAGCAGACAACTTTGAAACATACCCTCATAAAATATTGAAAATCTCTTTAAATGGATGTACAAAAAATTAAAAAAGTTGAAAACATTGTAGCAAATGGAGAAATTGCTCATAGGGGGGTAATTTCTGATTAACAGTCTTACTGATTGGCTCCATCTTTCATGTTTATGTCTTACTCAGATTCACAGGATTATTGATGGGCTTCGTATATCGTGTTTATGTCTGTTTCAGATTCACATAATTATTGATGGGCTCTGTTTATCATGTTTATGTCCATTTAACATAATTATTGATTTGCTCTGTATAGTGTATACCATGTATATGTCTTTTTCAGAACTGCTGTTAAGATATTTTATGAAGGTAGAATAAGACTAAATGATAAACTGTTATTGAAGAAATCGACGAATGTGAGTATTTCACTCTTAAATCATTTTCATATGCCACAAATCTGCAACAAGTGATTTTAAAACATAAAGAATTTGCTCATTATGATCAATTGCTACTTTTGAAACAATGCTTTCAAAATGTGTCTGCTGTTGATCTGACAATACTATTTTGTCTGCATGCTGTAAAAAGGTTAATGTTATGGCTTCAATATCCAGTTTGTAGGTCTTCCTTTGTTGAGATAAACTAAATGTTTAACTACTTGTGGCAGTAGGACTGTGCATATGAATCTAGTAAACCTAACATGCGACAATTCTGCAGCACAACTTTGAACATATTTTGTCAAAAAATAGAAAATCTCTATAATTGAATGGATAACCTATGACAAAAAGTGGAAAACATTGTCACCATGTTTTCAAAAAGCCGTCTGCTGCAGAGGCGTCAGAAAGCGTCTATATGGGGGATAGGGTTAATTAAACACATCTTGTGATGTGGGTGTATTTACTTTATTGTTACTTAACCTTCAGACAATCCTAGACATTTATAAAACATCCCTTTAATAGACATGATAACAGCTATTTTAAGAAAGGTTAATAAAAAAATGTATTTTCATCGAAAGTGAACTTTCCAATCTTCCTACATTTCTCCTATTTTTAGTTCACCTGTGCACGAAGTGCTCAAGGTGAGTTATTGTGATCGCCCTATGTCCGGCGTCCGTCAACATTTTCTCCTCTGTAACCGGTGGGTCAACTGGGATGAAACTTCACAGAAAGCATCCTCTCAATGTCGTCACCAGAATTCTTTAAAAAAATTTGGATCCATGCAGAATTCTGGTTTCCATGGCAACGAAATTAAAAAAACTTCAAAATTCTTAAAAAATCTTCTCCTCCGAAAGTGTCAGGCCGATTTTCAAATTATTTTGTAGAAATATTCCTTGGGTGACCCTCTATCAGATTCCTTCAAGCCATGTTGATTGGTCAAAAATCATGGCCGCCAGGGGGGGGGGGGGGGCTATTTTGCCTTATATGGCTATAGTGCAAACTTAAAAAATCTTCTACTCCAAAAGTGTCAGGCTGATTTTCAAATAACTTTGTAGAAATGTTCCTTGGGTGACCCTCTCAGATTACTTCAAGCCATGTTGATTGGTCAAAAACATGGCCGCCAGGGGGCGGGGCTATTTTGCCTTTTATGGTTATAGTGCAAACTTAAAAAATCTTCAACATCTTCTCCTCAGTAACCAGTGGGTCAATTTGGATGAAACTTCACAGAAAATATCCTCTCAATGACCTCACCAGAATTCCTTCAAATTTTTGGGATCCATGCAGAATTCTGGTTTCCATGGCAACGAAACGAAAAAAACTTCAAAATTCTTCTTCTCCCAAACTGGTTGGCAGATTTTGAACTTATTTTGTAGAAATGTTCCTTGGGTAACTCTCTATCAGATTCCTTGAAGTCATGTTGATTGGTCGAAAAACATGGCCCCAGGGGGGCGGGGCCTTTTTGCCTTATATGGCTATAGTGAAAACTTAAAAAATCTTCTCCTCCAAAAGTGTCAGGCCGATTTTCAAATAATTTTGTAGAAATATTCCTTGGATGACCCTCTATCAGATTCCTTTAACCCTTTCCCTCATATAAACGCTTTCTGACGCCTCTGCAGCAGACGGCTTTTTGAACATCCACTTTTCGTCATAGGTTATCAATTCAATTATGGAGATTTTCTATGTTTTGACAAAATACGTTCAAAGTCGTCTGCTGCAGAATTGTCGTATCAGGGAAAGGGTTAAGCCATGTTGATTGGTCGAAAATCATGGCCGCCAGGGGGGGCGGGGCTATTTTGCCTTATATAGCTATAGTGCAAACTTAAAAAATCTTCTCCTCCAAAATTGGCCGATTTTCAAATAATTCTGTAGAAATGTTCCTTGGATGACCCTCTATCAGATTCCTTCAAGCCATGTTGATTGGTCAAAAAACATGGCCGCCAGGGGGCGGGGCTATTTTGCCTTTTATGGCTATAGTGAAAACTTAAAAAATCTTCTCCTCCAAAAGTGTCAGGGAGATTTTCAAATAATTTTGTAGAAATGTTCCTAGGGTGACCCTCTATCAGATTCCTTCAAGCCAAGTTGATTGGTTGAAACTATGCCCACCAGATGGCGGGGCTTATAAAGCTAAAGTGAAGAAAAAAAATCAGGTGAGCGATTCCAGGGCCATCATGGCCCTCTTGTTTTTTAGAGCCCTGTGACATCATCTGATGACATCGATTGGTTAACCCTTTCCCTCATACGACAATTCTGCAGCTGACGACTTTGAGCATATTTTGTCAATAAATAAAAAATCTCTATATTAAAACTGAATGGATAACCTATGACTAAAAGTGGAAAACATTGTGGCAAAAGGAGAAACATACATTTTGATGTGTCTGCAGCACACACTTTTGACAATTTATAAAAAATCTTCGTAAAAAGAGTTAACCCTTTCCCTCATTCAACAATTCTGCAGCAGACGACTTTGAACATACTTTGTCAAAAGATAGAAAATCTCTATAATTGAATTGATAACCTATGACTAAAAGTGGAAAAACATTGTGGCGAAAGGAGAAATTGCTCGTTTTGAGCAATTTCTTCTTTTGTCACTATGTTTTCAAAAAGCCGTCTGCTGCAGGGGCATCATAAAGCATCTATATGGGGGAAAGGGTTAACATTGTGGAATTGGAGATGATAAATTTCTCCTTTTGTCTCTGTGTTTTCAAAATCGGTCTGCAAGTGGGAAAGGGCAAATGATTTTCCTTTTATAATTATCTGCTTTAAAGACATTAAATGAGGTTGTTGTCCAGTTTAGTATGCAGCTAATTGGTTCAGAAGATGAGTGTGGGCACCTGCGGCAAATATACAAATTGTTTCCACTAAACAACTTACTTTATCCCTTTCCCACATACAACACATCTGAAGTAGACGACTCTGAAAATATCTAAGCAGAAAGATCTCAATAAATGAAGGTATTATTGCTTTAAAGAAATACAAATATTGTGGCAAAAGGAGAAATTGTTCATTATGAGCAATTTCTGCTTTTGTCGCAATGTTTTCAAAAGTCGTCTGCTACATAGGCGTCAGAAAGCCTCAATATGTGGGAAAGGGTTATACTGAACTGATTGCAACCAAGTATCATAGGTAGGTAGTTTAGACACCAATGAAATCTTGGGGAATTATTTGTGTCAAGGGCAAGGTCACCTTTACTATATTGAGAACCTTATTTCATGGCATTGCCACATATCTTATTTTCAGTTCACCTGAGCTTAATCTGCTCTATTCTGATCACATACAATAAATCTCCATAAACTTTGACAACTTTATAACAAGAGGCCCAAGAGGACCAGTATCACTAGAATGCATTTGGCAAAAATTGAATCACTATAGCCATGTAAGACAAAACAGTCTGCCCCCTGGCAGTCATGTTTTTCTGACCCATCAACATGGCTTAAAAGAATCTCATAGAGGGTCAAGGAACATTTCTATTCAGTTATTTGAAAATCGACATCAGACTTTTAAAGTTTTCACCTATTAAGCCATATAAGGTAAAACAGGCCCAATCCCTGGTGCCAATGTTTTTTGACCAATCACCATGGCTTGAAGGAATCTGATAGAGGGTCATCCAAGAAACGATCAGTTTTGGCGAAGAGGAATAATAAAAGAAATTCTTCCCATGAAGTTTCATCCCATTTGGACCATGGTTGTCAGATTTTAAAATGATATATTTTGTTCCTCATGCATTGGAGCGGATATAAGCCCTCTTGGACCTCTTAGCTTTATTGTGATGGATTTCGACAAATTTATAAAAGCAGATGATTTTTAGCTCCACTGTCTTCAGCCAGTCGAGCTTATGTCATGGCGAATTATCCGTTGTGCGTCTGTGCGTGTGTGCGTGCGTTAACTTTTTCCTTTAAACAACTTCTTCTCCCTAACCACTTGGCCAATTTGGTTGAAACTTCATAGGAAGCATCCTCACAATGTCCTCTCTTAATTTTATTTTTGATCCATCCATAATTCTGGTTTCCATAGCAACCAAAAGAAAAAAAAAGTGAAAACTTAAAAAATCTTTTTCTCAGAAAGTGTCAGGCCGATTTTCAAATAATTTTGTAAAAATGTTCCTTGGGTGACCCTTTATTAGATTTCTTCTAGAAATGTTGATTGGTTGAAAAACATGGCTGCCAGGGGGTGGGGCTATTTTGCCTTATATAGCTATAGTGAAAACTTAAAAAATCTTCTTCTCAGAAAGTGTTCAACCGATTTTCAAATAATTTTGTAGAAATGTTCATTGGGTGACCTTCTATCAGATTCCTTCAAGCCATGTTGATCGGCGCTATTTTGCCTTATATGACCGTAGTGAAAACTTAAACAATCTGTAGAAATGTTCCTAGGCTGACCCTCTATCAGATTCCTTCAAGCCATGTTGATTGGTGGAAAAAATATGGTCGCCAGGGGGTGGTGCTATTTTGCCTTATATGGCTATAGTGAAAACTTAAAATATCCTCTCCTCCGAAAGTGTCAGGCCGATTTTCAAATAATTTTACAGAAACATTCCTTGGGTGACACTCTACAAGATTTCTTAGAGCCATGGTGGTTGGTAAAAAGCTTGGCCACTAGAGATTTGATTTTTGCCTTATGGCCGTGGAGCGATACTGGCCCTCTTGGGCCTCTTGTTAAAATATCACATCAACTTAAGAGTACCCTTTTCGAGCCCCGGTAGCTCATTCTGTAGCAATGCGGGCTGTCAATGCAGGGCTTGTGAGTTTGAATCCCAGCTCAACCATCATTATTTCCGAGGTTTGACAAAAGTCGCGGTGACATGCGTCATTGTCTTTCACCAAAGGGCTAACAGTCTATGTGGAAAAGCAGCCAGTTGCTTGGAAAGTATGATGTGTTGAGTACTGGTTTGAGAAATCCAGGAAACGCATGGGTAGGTGAACTGGCTGCTGTGATATGACTGAAAAATTGTTGTAAACGTTAAACCCGAATCCATCAAAACCTTTCCAAATACAATAAATCTGCAGCAGAATACTCTTAACCCTTTCCCTCATACGACAATTCTGCAGCAAACGACTTTGAACATATTTTGTCACAAAATAGAAAATCTCTATAATTGAATGGATAACCTATGACTAAAAGTGGAAAACATTGTGGCAAGAGGAGAAATGTGAAATTTCTCCTTTTGTCACTATGTTTTCAAAAAAGCCGTCTGCTGCAGAGACATCAGAAAGCGTCTATATGATGGAAAGGGTTAAAAGCGTGATTATCAAATAAAGTTGAAGCATAGTAGTTACAAACAAAACGCTCATTATGACCAATAAATATTTTCCCCACAATGTTTTGAAATGCCTTCTGCTGCAGATGTGTCAAAATGTATCCCCTGTTGATAAGGATTAACATTTTCCCAATTGTAGTTACTTTCTGGGGCCTCTGCAGCAGACGGCTTTTTGAAAACATAGTGACAAAAGAAGAAATTTCACAAAACGTGCAATTTCTCCTTTTGCCACAATGTTTTCCACTTTTTGTCATAGGTTATCCATTCAATTATGGAGATTTTCTATCTTTTGACAAAAAACATTCAAAGTCGTCTGCTGCAGAAATGTCGTATGAGGTAGGGGTTAACATTTTCCGACTTGTAGACACTTTCTGACGCCTCTGCAGCAGATGACACATGGTTGCAAAATGAGAAATTGCTCATGATGAGCAATTTCTCAATTTGCCACAATGTTTTCACTTTTTAGCTCACCTAAGCACGAAGTGCAAGGTGAGCTTTTGTGATCACTCACCGTCCGGCGTCGTCGTCGTCGTCGTCGGTGTCTGTTAACAATTTCTTACAAATGACTTCTCCTACTAAACCAACTGACAGATTTCAAATTAACTTCACAGGAATGGTCCTTAGGTGGTCCTCTTTCAAAGTTGTTCAAAGAAATTAATTCCAAGTAGAACTTTGGTTGCTGCGGCATCAGAAAAGGGGAAAATTGCCAAATCTTAAAAAATCTTCTTGTCCAAAAGTACTGGCCCGATTTGAAAATTGTTTTGCAAAAATGTTCCTTGGGTTACCCTCTACCAAGATTGTTCAAATATTTTCGATCCGTTGAAAGACATGGCCGCCAGGGGGCGGAGCTTATTTTCCTTATATGTGCATTGTTAAAACTTTAAAAATCTTCTTGTGCAAAAGTATTGGCCCGATTTAAAAATTATTTTGTACAAATGTTCCTTGGGGTACCCTTTACCAAGATTGTTCAAATATTTCCGATCCGTTGAAAAACATGGCCGCCAGGGGGTGGAGCTTGTTTTCCTTATATGTGCATTATTAAAACTTTAAAAATCATCTTGTCCAAAAGTATTAGCCCGATTTGAAAATTATTTTGCACAAATGTTCCTTGGGTCACCCTTTACCAAGATTGTTAAAATATTTCCGATCCGTTGCAAAACATGGCCGCCATGGGGCGGAGCTTGTTTTCCTTATATGTGCATTGTAAAATCTTTAAAAATGTTCTTGTCAAAAAGTACTGGCATGATTTAAAGATAATTTGACACAAATCTTCTTTGTGGGACCTTCTATCAAAATTGTTCAAATTAATCCAATCCATTGAAAAACATGGCCACCAAGGGTGGGGCTTGTTTTCCTTATATGTGCATTGTAAAATCTTTAACAATCTTCTTGTCCAAAAGCACCTGCCTAATTTAAAAATTATTTGGCACAAATGCTCCTTGGTTAACCTTCTACCAAGGTTGTTCAAATTAATCCGATCCGTTGAAAAACATGGCCACCAGGGGGTTGCTTGTTTTCCTTATATGTATAGAGTAAAAAACTTTGAAAACTATTGAAGTTCTATTAAATCAGGTGAGCGATATAGGGCCATCATGGCCCTCTTGTATTCAATAATTGTTCTTTCATATACATGCATAGAGAGTTTCCATATTCTGAACTTAGTGTTTTCAACGTCGCCTGCTGCAGATTTTTTGTATGTGGGAAAGGATTAAACAATATCATGTCAGGTTAATATAAAAACTACTTTATTCAACAAACAAAAAACAATGGCAGGTTTCATTTTATTATGTGTTAATTTCCTCTACGTTTTATCTTTTATAAAGATATGCTATGGAACATGTTACTCTGGTATTATGCTATTAAAAGATATTACTAGTGTGTATACACTTGAAGGATCCATTGTCAACTTATGTGCTTCTTTTCAATGATATTATTCTCTTCCTTGACAAAGAAAACGAATGACAACTTGGGTGTAGTAGTCCCCTTCTGTTTGTTTCCAAGTGTGCCCAGATTACTAAATATGTCCATGTTTTTCACATGTTCGTTGTAGTTTACTCCTTGTTTTATACATAATCGTTCATGTCCATGCGTGTATGCATACTCATTGTAGTTAACATCATGTCCATGTTTTACAGGTGCTCGTTGTAGTTGAATTCAAGTCGTTCTTGTTGTAGTTTATTATTTCATGTCCATGTTATTATGCATACTCGTTGTAGCTGACTTCATTTCCATCTTTTTATACTTAATTGTTGTAGTTGAATTCAGGTCAATCTTTTTATACATAATCGTTGTAGTTGACCTTTAGCCGTTTGAATCCCTCAGACAGTCTGTACTGTTTCATGGCCGGACGGTCGGCTACACGTTGGAGGTAGGCTGCTAGAGACGGGTACTTGTCGAGACAACCGGGGGAATGTTGTTGTAATATGTCTAACATGTCAAACAGGTTGTAGTCAACGAACGTTATCTGATAGGAAAGAAAAATACATTACAATCTATTGATCAACCATGTTTCACAAGTTATATTTATCACTTGATCTCTATTAATTTTACAAAAACAGACAACATATGTTTGGGTTATTTCCCCTTGTGGCAGTGCAGCTCTATACATGTTCTCTCGGGACTCTTTGTATTAGCCTACCAGATTTCAAAATTGTTGTTGACTGGTTGGTATGACAAATCGCATAGCATAACTGGGGTGAGCGATACAAGTGCCATCATGGCTCTACTTGCTCTTTTTTAAAAACTTATGTAGAGAGTGTTGCATGAATTGTTCCTATACTAATGCAATTGTTGTAAAATCTGAGATTTCCCAAGATTGCACTTTTAAATGTAACATTTGTTCTTAAATGTCATATCCAGTCATAAATGTCATATCCAGTGATGATCTGATTTCTCTGAACATAATTGAATGTAACCGTTCTCAAATAGGGCCCCCAAATGATAATTCATCTAACATATTACAGAATCGGATTCGTAGCTTCTGAGGAAACCTTTGAAGCTCGTTTTCTCCTTTTACTGCATGGCAATAAAAGTTCTGCATGGAATTCAGTTCCTTTTGCTAATTTTGAAGTTGATACAAGAGGAACAACATTCAATGTGTCCTACGATGCTGAATGATCTACAGGAATAGAGAAAACTTCGTTTGAGCAAAAAACATATTTCCCACAACTACACTAATTATCTCCCTTAACTGCCATTTTGATAGGCAAATATGATGAGCATTAATAGAGAACATTTAAAACAAATGTGATAATCAGGAAAACGCCAATGAATTTGAGTTTGACAACCGTATGTCGTTGATACCTGTGTATGATCTGATTATATCGACGTCTTGATTTAATTATTTTTGTACATGCACTTAGTTAAATTAATTATATTTGATATTTCTCTATTGAACATATAGTAAATTTGCCTATCAAAAATGGCCGACAAGGGAGATAAGTATTGTAGTGGGAACTATGGACGCAGCGGGATTCAAGATTCACAACAGACGATGGACACCAACATAGTGGACTCTGCTTAAAGTTTCGACCCGAATCAGCTTAAGCATGCCGCACAGGCTAACCCGAACACTTTACGCCCCCCTGTGGAGTTTCTGTTTCATGAAGCATTACTCTATACCCCCTATCCCAATGAGACAGAATTGCGCAGGCTGATCTGAATCGATACATTACGCAGAGTCCATTATGTTGGATTTCTCATTTCTTTCAGAATTCATGCTTTTAACACGTACCCATTGCTACTCCTTTTCGAAAGGGCTTGGCCATTATTGGTGTTTGGCGGATACTATAATGTAATTGAAGGGGCAGATTTCTCCAGACTAGGCATTAGGGTCAATTTGAATGTACCGTCAACTATAATGTGAGCCGTACCGCAAGAAAACCAACATCATGGACACTGCGTAATGTATCGACCCAGATCAGCCTGCGCAGTCCACGCAGGCTAATCCGGGCCGTCACATTCCGTCTCACGGGGATAGAGGTGAAGAGTAATGATTCCTCAAACAGATAATTCACAGGAGGCGAAAAGTGTCTGCCCGGATCAGCCTGCGCGGCATGCTTTAGCTAAACCGTGTTGATACATTACGCAGAATCCACAATATTGGTTTTCTCGCTGGACGGCTCCTTTATAGGATAATTTGTAGTCAGATTTACCTTCGGTAGAATGTAGTCAGATTTCTCACCATTTAGTTGAGTCTGTAAAATAAAATAAAATGAGCCAGTGCATGAAAAAAGGTACAAGTTGGCTTTTGTGAACAGTCTGGTCTGGAACTACACTTCACATTTCACTTACACAAGAGTGTTAGAGGAATCTCTAAGCTTGTGTAGATTCTGATAAGACAGGTGGACAAGACTATTTGGGCCTACACAGTTAAAACAATTTGTAACTTTGCTCATGCACTGTCTCAAATAGTTTCGTTCATTATTTACTATCGACCATCGCATTTTTGTATACCATGAACTAAGTATTGTAATTAAATTTGAATTTTGGCTTATAAGTCGATCCGGAAATGTCGACATCACAGGTGCAAACAATGCTACTGGTTAAACAATCCTTAGACTTGCTCTACTACAGGAAACGAAATGTCATTTTCGATCAGTGTAGATCAAGATCATTCATCGGCGGTTTCAATTAATAACTTTTGAAAAACATTGTTCATTTGGACCAGTTCATGAACGTCCAGGCAAAGCTTTATTTGCGCTTGTCAAAACTATGTAATAGTTTGTTTTCCTGGAGCACGACTG
>JASEVX010000005.1:3013549-3063549 GCA_031761405.1 Serripes groenlandicus
CTCTCTTTGTCCTCCTCTCTCTCTCTCTCTCTCTCTCTCTCTCTCCCCCACCCCCCCCCCCCCCCCCCACCCCCCCCTCCTTCTCTCCCTCTTCCCCCCTACTCTCTCTCCTCTTATCTCTCTCCTCTTCCTCTCTCTCTCTCCTCCCTCTTCGCTCACTCTATCTCTCTATCTCTTTCTCTCTCTGCCCATCTCTCTCTATATAATATATATATATACTCTCTCTCTCTCTTTCTCTCACTACATATATATATATATCTCCATCTCTCTCTCTCCCCCTCTCTCTCACTCTTCTCTCTCCCGCTCTCTCTCTCTCTCCTCTCTCCTCTCCTCTCTACTCTCTCTCTCCTCTCTCTCTCTCTCTCTCTCTCTCTCTCTCTCTCTCACTCTCTCTATCTTCTCTCTCTCTCTATCTCTTTCTCTGTCTGTATGTCTGTCTCTCTCTTTTCTCTTCTCCATCTCCCCCGTCTCTCTCTCTCTCTCCCCCCTCTCTCTTTCTCTATATCTCTCTTCTCTCTCTCTCTCTCTCCTCTCTCTCTCTTTCTCTCTCCTCTCTCTCTCTCTCTCTCTCTCTCTCTCTCTCTCTCTCTCTCTCTCTCTCTCTCTCTCTCTCTCTCTCTCTCCCCCCCCCTCCACCCCAATGCCTACCTCTAATCTCTGTAGTGTATCTGGCAATGTTTTGTGTCAAACGCGTCTCTGTCAGCCTCCTGTAAATAGAACATGATGCATATGGCAAGAGTAGTTTACTATATTTATATATCTCCCCAGTCATGGTGGACTGCCCTTGGCAAGGCACATTTCTTAGCCTAGTACTGGTTTGTTTATCCAGGGATCATGAATAAGTGAACTGTCGCCGTGATATAACTGAACTCATGTTGAAAACGGCGTTACACCCTAATAAAACAACAAAACACTATATAGTCAACTGAACTCAGTATGTACATGTATATATACATTGGACACTACTCTGAACTAGCATATTGATGTTATAACATAAATACGGAAAGTTTATATCGTATCGGAATGCCCAAGAGTTTACCGATCGTCCGGAACCCCTAGTATATGTACAGCATCTGTCGGAATGTCATCTCTAAAACCAAGCTGGTCAATGAGATAATCTATTAAATTCATTCCTAAACCTTTGTTATAAGCCTCATGTTTGTAAAATGAAATAGGTCAGTTCCAAATATTGCGACAATTGATTATTGTAAAGCTACGCCCCTGCATGTCATTTATTAAAACCGATCTTCGTAGACTTACATAATTTTCGGAGTATACTACATCGCTATATTTCTTCCGGATATCTTCAATATTGTCGTTGATCATGTCTATTCTAGCACTCTCTTTAACGTCTTCGGGATGTAGACCTAGCGTAGAGAAGGAAAGGTTGTCTTCACATATTAAAATTGAATTACTATTACTGCGGTCAATTCAGCAAAACCTAACAGGGGATCGATGCCAGGGCGGGGCTATGATTCTATATATAGAGAGAGGCTATTTATAGTAACACGTTCTCGTGTAGACTTTTTCAACATTTTCTCAAACGAAAACATAGCCGTCATAATTCAATTCACTTAAATTCAATCGTTTATTTTTTCTTAATCTCAAAATGAGACACATGAAAATAACTATATCATCTACAAAATATTCAAATACACATGTCACATAGTGTCATATTTAAGTATATGAGGAACGTAAATAATCTTATATGAACCCTTCCACGAGAAAACCGATATTATGGACTTTGCGTAATGTATCGACCCAGCGCAGTCCGCGCAGGCTAATCCGGTCCGACAAATTCCGTCTCAGGAGGATAGAGGTAAAGAGTAATGATTCCTGAAGCAGAAAACCCACAGAAGGCGAAAAGTGTCTGCCCGGATATGCTTAGAGACCACATTGTTGGTTTTCCATTTGGAACGGCTCAATTTTTTATCAAATAGGAGCAACGCTATCAGGGTATAAATAATATTTAACTTACCATGTTTTCGGCCCAGGTATCGTAGTATGGCGTTAGATTCGGCCATCTGGAAGTCACCGTCATTTAGAAAAGGACACAGTCCGAATGGCTGATGATAGAAAATAGCATTATATATTTGTATCTTATATGCTATTCAGTGCTGTATTGAGAAATACAGATATATTAACTTTCTCTTACTAATAACTGAACTAATCTTCAGTGTGTCAAAGTAAACCCAAATCCTTCAGTTCACGACTTTGATCAACTTTGGGAATTTTGTTATGCAATAGTTTAAACTTCATTTGCGAATAATGTAGGCAAAGTATGTGCATTCGTGCAGTCTAACCTAGATCTATAATGTTCGCTTTAAAGTAATGCTAAATTGTGAAATAGTAAATTCACTTGTGAGATGATGTCGATAACAAAGTATAGTAATACCAGATGAATTCAACAGGAAAATGGTAACACCCGAATTTATGGATAACATGAAATGGATACCTGACATGATTTCCTATAAGCATTTTATTATCCTTATTAAACCCTTTCCCACATACACACATTCTGCAGTAGACGACTTTCAAAAACACCTATACATGTAGTAATTGGAGTACTGCTATATATGTAAGTACAACTATTTAATTAAAACAATGGAGCAAGATGAGAAATTGCTCATTATAAGCAATTTCTCCCTTTGCCAAAATGTTTTCAACAGTTGTCTGCTGCAGGGCTAAGTGGAAAAGGGTTTATATACAATATCAGGAGAACTTCGAGCACCGGTAGCGACGTGGGCTGTTAATCCAGGGGTTGTGAGGTCGAATCCAAGTTGGGCCAACATTCTCTTCGACGTTTGACAAAAGTCACTGTGACAAGCGTCATTCGTCTTTCACCAATGGGTTTACAGTCTATGTAGAAAGGCAGCCAGTTGCTTTGAAAGTATGTTGTGTAGATTAATGGTGTGAGAAAGCTAGGAAACACACGAGTAGGTGAACTGGCCGCCGTAATATGACTGAAAAATTGTTGAAAACGGCGTTTAACCTCAATCAGTGGAGCACACATGTCTTACCGCTATGGATTTGTATGTACTTTCCCATTTATCCCAAGGGTCAACACTAACATCCTTGTACTTTAAACCCTGATCTTCAAAAAGATACCGAATGGGCTGTCCCCGACCTGAAATTAGACCCTACAAATAATAACTTCAGAAAACGCTACGGTAACGTTATCAAAACTGTCTGTGTCCTATTCGCTTTGCAATCCATTACAGTGGAACCTGCGTATAAAGACCACCCATGGGAAGGCAAGAATATGGTCTTTGTTCACAGGTGCTCTTTGTTTGCAGGGTAATTTTACGGAGGCAATGAGTAATTGGGAAACGTGAAATATGGTTGCTATGGACAGGTGATTGCTATTAAGCACATATTTGAGTTCATATTTTTATATTACAATACTGATGCAATTCAACATTCAGTCTCTGGTCATGGTTTGAACCACGACGGGCGATTAAAGATATTGTTGTTCTACGAATAATGACGACTTTGGTGAGCATGTGTATACGTACAGCCTCATCTGTGCCTTCACTGCCCGTTTGCTGGTAGCGTTGGTCTATATAGATTATATATAACTGAGATCCAACAACACCCGTTCGACGAAAATAAATGGTTTTGATTTGGGTTCGGACATGTTCATGAACATAAAGACCGATGGTGTTGCATTTTACACTTCAACGACTGAAGTTTTTATTTGGAAAAAAATAAAATTTCATTTGATTCATCGCTTCTAAATCTCATCCTTGGTACCCAGGCTATTCATAAAATATATGAATAGCCTGGGTACCAAGAATGCTAAATATATGCTCAAGGAGTGCTGTGAGATCGTAGAGATTGCCTATCATGGGTAAATTATCTTCTATATTTTAAATAACCATTATCTGACTTTTTTGCGTTTTCTCTGTCATCATAGAATCTGTACAGACTAGGGAAGGGCATTTAACTCTTTACACAATTCAACATTATAGAGTCTGTACAGACCAGGGAAGGGCATTTAACCCCTTTACATAATTCAACATAATAGAGTCTGTACAGACCAGGGCCGGGCATTTAACCCCTTTACACAATTCAACATCATAGAGTCTGTACAGACTAGGGAAGGGCATTTAACCCCTTTACACAATTCAACATCATAGAGTCTCTACAGACCAGGGAAGGGCATTTAACCCCTTTACACAATTCAACATCATAGAGTCTCTACAGATCAGGGAAGGGCATTTAACCCCTTTACACAATTCAACATCATAGAGTCTCTACAGATTAGGGAAGGGCATTTAACCCCTTTACACAATTCAACATCATAGAGTCTCTACAGATCAGGGAAGGGCATTTAACCCCTTTACACAATTCAACATCATAGAGTCTCTACAGACTATGGAAGGGCATTTAACCCCTTTACACAATTCAACATCATAGAGTCTCTACAGACCAGGGAAGGGCATTTAACCCCTTTACACAATTCAACATTATAGAGTCTATACAAACTAGGGAAGGGCATTTAACCCCTTTACACAATTCATCATCATATAGTCTCTACATACTAGGGAAGGGCATTTAACCCCTTTACACAATTCAACATCGTAGAGTCTCTACAGACCAGGGAAGGGCATTTAACCCCTTTACACAATTCAACATCATAGAGTCTCTACATACTAGGGACGGGCATTTAACCCTTTACATCATGCATCATCATAGAGTCTCTACAGACTAGGGAAGGGTATTTAACCCTTTACACAATTCAACATCATAGAGTCTCTACATACTAGGGAAGGGTATTTAACCCTTTACACCATTCAACATCATAGAGTTTCTACCGACTAGGGAGGGCATTTAACCCTTTACAACATTCAACAATTCTGACTCGTAAAACATCTGACCAAAAATATTGAAAATCTCTGTAATTGAAAGTATAGTTTTGATTTTTAAACTGAATATTAATGCAAAATGAGAATTTTGCATTAAAAGCAATTTCTTTTTTGCGTCAATGATTTCATAAACAGAAAATCCATAGGAGGCGAAAAGGGGCCGTTAGCCTGCGCGGCATGCTTAGGCTGATCCGGGTCGATACTTTACGCAGAGTCCACAATGCTGGTTTTCTAGTGGAATGGTTCCTATACTTAGAGATTCATCAAAACTTAAAGGTGCTGAACTCAATAAAATATATATGATAGTCAATGTTTTAAAACTGTTCAAAAGTTGTCCAGAAATATTAGAATCATAATTCTTGGAATAAATTAGAGTAATAATTTCACTTTCCAGTACCTTAAACATCTAAATATTGATCGTTTATGCTTCATTTTTACTGGGTAGACATACCAAGTAAGCCAAATTTTGTACATTTTCATGACTTTCAATTGACTGTTTTTTCCAAAATTTACTGCCAAAATAGTTTTTGAACTATTTATTACTTACTTTGTTGTGTCACTATTAGCATTATTTGCAGAAGTTTCAACATTTCAACATTTTGATCTCCATCTGAAGTTCAGCATCTTTAAGAAAATTGTTCAAACAGTGCAGATCGAGTCCAGATAAGACAGTGCGAACATTGACTGATCCGGACTTTCGCTGGTCAATATGCAATGAGGTTAAAGTTGGGGTTCCCTAGAGTCCTGCCAGATGTATCATTTAAAACAAAGGAATACGGACGGACTAATACAACCAGTCTGTTTTGGTACCTGGTCGTAAATGTAGCATCGAAATTTAAACATTTATAATGTATAACTTACCACGGATATCGAAGTAAAATAGTTCGTACTGTGCCACTGAAAATATAATCAAAAACTATTTTTTTTTTTATTACAATTTATTATCAATCAGCATTAAATGAGCTGCAAGAGAAACCAACATTGTGGACTCTGCGTAATATATGGACCCGGATCAGCCTATACATGTCACGCAGACTAATCCGATCAGACACTTTTCGCATCCTGTGGATTTTCTGTATCAGGAATTATTACACTATACCTCTATCCCCCTGATGCGGAATGTGTCGACCAGGATTAGCCTGCGCGGACGGTGCATGCTGATCTGGGTAGATACATAACGCAGAGTCCATAATGTTGGTTTTCTCGTGGAATGGCTCAATTTTGTTGTATAGCCTCTTTCCTACATAGAGAAGATAAGACAAAACAAAGACAGCTTCTAGCCATATAACATAATTCAACACTACAACACATTTGCAGCAGATGACTAGACAGAAGTATGAACATTTTCTATAAATGAAAAAACAACTATTTGATACAGTAGAAAACATTGTAGCAAATGGAGTAATTGTTCATTATGAAATATCTGTATGTGAAAATGGGACGGGTCCTTACATGTATTAATACCACAATACAATGCCACGTACCCGTGATAGTTGTGCGAATATGGACCTAATACGGGATCAAATTGTGTTAATCATTCACAGGGACTTTGCTCCTCTAAAAATAGATATGACCTACTCTATGCATATGCATAGAGTAGGGTATGTCATATCTATTTTTAGAGGAGCAAAGTCCATGTGGATCATTTTAATGAGTCAGCTCGTAAATGTGTGTCATGAAAACTTTTAGGTTTCAAAATATTTCAGAACTCTTGTTTCGTGAAAAATTGATTTGTCCGATTTTGAACATGGAAGAGTCTATTTTGGAAATTCTGCGCTTAAAGAGTGAAGCAGTTCCATCCTCAAGGTACTTAGTAACGCATGTAGTTAAATATTGTCCATGCGTTCTGGACGTGTCCTTTGTGCCCGTGTTAGGGGCGGAAGACCAGCGTCCTCAGTCGGGTCATAAACAATTCTTTAAAAAATGAAAGTAATGGATTCCCTCATAGGGTTGCGTGGATGAAATTACGACTAATTTATCAACGCCAGGATAAATAGAACCGGAAGTACTGGTAAATTAACCAGTAAATGGCGTGATAGAACGGAAGTACTGGTAAATTAACCAGTAAATGGCGTGATAGAACGGAAGTACTGGTAAATTAACCAGTAAATGGCGTGATAGAACGGAAGTACTGGTAAATTAACCAGTAAATGGCGTGATAGAACGGAAGTACTGGTAAATTAACCAGTAAATGGCGTGATAGAACGGAAGTACTGGTAAATTAACCAGTAAATGGCGTGATAGAACGGAAGTACTGTTGAAAACGACGTAACACAACACCATTCAAACAGAATCCACGCAGCCTGATCTAAATGGACACTATTTGTTAGGACGCTATTGGATGCATGTGAGACTGAAATACGAACGATGCAGACTAGATTAGACTATGAGGATATCATATCGACCCAGAACAGCCTAAGCATGACGCGCAGGCTAACCCGGACAGACACTTTTCGCCTAATGTAGATATTCTGTCTCAGGAATCATTACTCTATATCTCTATTCCCCTGAGACGGAATGTGTCGGCCCGGATCAGCTTGCGCTGTCTGCGCAGGCTGATCTGGGCCGATACATTACGAAGAGTCAATAATGTTGGTTATCTTATCTCGTGGAAAGGCTCATTTGTTTTTAATAATAGTATTTTTGTATATATGCATGCTCAGGAGTTTGGTAATATTTGACGATTAGCTTTGTAATGCTAAAGTCAATAAACTGTTCTGTATTCTGTATTCCGATGCCACACGTCATGTCTGACATACGTTGTCAAGTTTCAGTATTACGCTTAGAGAGCTGTGAAAGTTATTTACTCAGCAATTTATAAATGCTTTATTTTCATACCAACCGACCTACAGATTACATTGCACTTCATTCGTTATTCTAATATTGAGATATATAATGACATTTCATATCTTTAGATTTTACACCGACCGATTGTGAAGCAAGTTTTAATACACTTTCCTCATACGTAGACTCTTTCTGACGCCTCTACAGCAGGCGACCCCTAAAAACAGTATGCCAATGTGTTTTCAACTCTTTTCAGTAGTTATATTTTCATTTTTAGAGGTTTCCCATATTTTGCATAAATATTTGCATATTCTTCTGCTGCAGATTTGTTGTAGAAAGGGTTAACACTCAATCACTTCCGATGTCTGCTCCCTGGGTATACAACCAGTACTCGCCCCGGGTGTGTGGGCGAGCTGCCAAATATTGACACGGGTTTCAAGTGAATACAACCCGGAAAGTTTGATCACGGGACCAACTCCTCAGAACCATGATAGCGATATTTACTGTACATACAATACACTACTAAACATCTCTTTGGGTCGACAAAGCCTAGCGGTCGTTAAAACAATATAAAATACAATTCGTACAAGGTGAGTAATTCCGTAACTGCTGTTGTTGTGGGCTTTTATAGATTAATTTCCCATAATTTATATAAAAAACATCATGCCAAAGTACAAACAAATAAACAATTATTATAAGTTCATGTATCAATTTCAATATGGACTGAATAATTCCTAATTTGGGTCATGATTCTTGAAACAGAAAACCCACAGGAGGAGAAATGTGTTTGTCCGGGTTAGCCCTGCGCGACATGTTTAGGCTGATCCGAATCGATACTTTACGCAGAGACCATACTGTTGGTTTTCTCTCGCGCGACGGCTCATTTCATGTTTCATTTCGCTGTTTTATGTTCTTATTTATAATCTCATGTTCATCTTTAAGCGCCTATGTAAGTTCTGCTATTTCATCAACTTTGGTATTTAGAGTTCATGTACGTCTTTTATCTCTTTCCGCACATATGACAAATCTGCAGTTGTCAACATTTAAAACAACTTGCCAAAATAAGAAAATTATATATAACTGAAAATATAATTATCGAATAGAGATAACAACATTGTGGAAAAAGCAGAAATTGTTCATTACGAGCAATTATTCGTTTTGCCGAAATATTTCCAAAAGTCGTCTGTTGCAGATGCGTGAGATGTCGTCCGTCTACGGTGAGAAAGGGTTAAAGGAAGTACTATCAGTTTTCATTTCATGTTTCATATCCTGTAAAAGGTCATTAGTTGCAATTGCTGACTACGGTTTGGTGCGGCACTTTTGAAATCTTATCAAATCCACTTCCCCACCCAGTAATATCGAGAAAGCATTAACAGCGGAATACCAATTGCAAAAGGTCAAATGTGGTCCATGCGAAACTTATTAAACATCTCCATTATCCGTTTATCCATCCTATATATTGCCAGAATAGTGAACATTATTTAATTTTTCATAAATTATTTCTTTACTCGAAGAACAATTTCGTTCCCAATAACCCACGGATACAGCTCCATGTATTTAGCAGCTTGTTATATGAACAGAATGTTAAAAAACAAACAACAATATATATTAAGCAGCTTAAGTGTTAGGGTAAGTAAAAGTCATCATTAGAAATAAAAGTGATCCTATTGGAACTCATTGAAGTATGGACTTCCCCTTTGATAGGGATACGATAACTCAGGTCAAAAGTAGAAACATACTAGTCTAGAGTGCTTGCTGCATTGACGGTATGGTAAACGGGAATGAATTAGGCTTTTTAAAGGCTCAAAGACTTGTGGCAAGCATTGTGGGTAATTATGTCAAAGTTAAAACCCACATCTGTTCACACACACAGTCTAATTAAGCTCTAAACTGTTCACAGGTTACTTACACAGGCTTGTTAGAATGTTAAGTCAACTTGTATTCAGGGGTGTAGCTTTGCAATAATCAATGTGTAGGCCGTCTCGTGAGAAAATCAACATTGTGGACTCTGCGTAAAGTATCGACCAGGATCAGCCTAAGCATGCCACACAGGCCTAACCGGATAGACACTTTTCGCCTCCTGTGGATTTTCTGTTTCAGGAATAACTACTATATACATATATCCCCCTAAGACGGAATGTGTCGGCCGGATCAGTCTGCGCGGACAGCGCAGGCTGATCTGGTCGATACATTACGCAGATGTCTATCGCCGCAGCTGCATTTTTGGGGCATTTTGAGAAAAAATGTGTAGGCACGTGCCTACAGGGAGCTACGCCCCTGGTATTGTATTTTGTACAGGCTGATCTTAACTTACTGTCTTTATAAATGCCAACTTGTACATTTGTCCATGCTCGGCCTCATTAAAAAAAATCCCAATCAACGAACATTTTGAAAATTGCAGTTCATTAACCTCCTTCCAGCAATACTGTATACGTCTCTGTTTAAATCAACTCACTTCACTTAAAGTGAATTTAGATTGATCGGGGTTTAACGCCGTTTTTAACAATGTCTCAGTCATATCACGGCGGCCAGTTCACATACTCATATGTTTCCTGGTTTTCGCACACCAGTACTCCTCACAATAATCTTCCCAAGCAACTGGCTGCTTTTCCACATAGACTTAGCCCATTGGTGGAAGACGAATGACGCATGTCGCAATGACTTTACTTAAAGTGAAAGTCATTTTGTCGTTGTATTATAATTATGAATACAGTAAATGATGCTTGTTCTGTGGGTTATATCATTCTGACATTATTTTAATAACAAATAATATTAGAATTATTCTGCAGCGAATAGAAATTTCGCTTGTTATTCCAAAAAATAAAATAATATACAGCTCAAACTAGCACAATGCTTTTAATTATTACACAATTTACATGGCACCTGTATGTTTCTTTCTATCATTTCTACACAAGCACATAATCTTAATAGATCTAGTATAATATTTCCGAATAAAAGTTTGTTCATTCAAAATTAGACGATTACATTGACATGTTTACGAAAATGAACGTACATAGCAAGTTACGGACAATGAAATGGCTTTAACAGATACTTGCAATCGCAGCAACCTTTTAGTGGGACGTAACAAAATGACACCGAGTGTTTAGCATTCTTTTAAAACCTGAATTAAACATGTACTCAATTTATAAATAACATTCAGAACACTTTTAACAAGCGAATGTATAGCAGTACCCTTGTCTGGCAGTGGCAAACGCGTTAACATTGGTCACAACAATTGACACAACAACTGACCTATTGGAACTTTTATATGTTGCATGCTTGTTCCTTGTGACCAAACCCTTCTGATACTAAAATGTTTCATCTTGTGACATTGTCATTGAACTTTACCATAATCTATAACAACTAACTTTTACCACCGAGGTCATTAGTGTTTTACATCTTGTTTTATAAACTAAATACTTTAAAAAAAAAGAAAATGAAATTTATATTTTTACAAGCTGTGGAAACTTGGTGTAATGGTTTCTCAATTACGTATGTTCTGTTCTGTTAAGTCTAAATTGAGAATAGTTTAATCGTTTGTCAGTTTCAGGTAAAAATTATTATTGGTAGCAATGCATATCATTGTAAAATGCATTTTACGCTCTCACATGGTCAAACACATGATACTATATCAACATGTAAACTCATTTACATTGGCCGTTTAAATTTACAAGTTGTAGGCATGCATAGTATGACAAATGTCGTACACATTCATATACAATAGATGTTCTCATGGTATTTCAAACTTTAAACCGTGTTTCAAAGATATTGTCTTCAGTTTCAATAGAAGATACCGTAGGCCATTCTCAAATCATTATGTTTTACGACAATCTCCTTTTTTAATCAAGTTCATTTTAGATAATATTTAACTGTAATTTTTGTTTAAATTGATCTCTTTATGCCTGAAACCCTTTCCATTAAAACTTCTTAATCATAGCCGAGTGTCATCGCCACGTTTTTCAATTATTCTATATTACATACCACTGTCTTTAACAATCAGATGTGAATTAATGTCTATTTTTAACAACGTTCACTTAAAAGTCAGTCACCTTCACATTTCCCGTCAGCACTGCAACTTCCGTCACGTGTACTTGTTTTGACGAATGGGGATGAAGTATCGTGATCATGTGACCCATCCATTGCTTTGTTCACTTCCGGAATGGTTTCCAGCCACAGATTTCTCTCCCTTGCGTATAGATGGTTTCCAATCGAGTTTTCTGACATATCTCTATCCAGAATCACGTATTGTTGGTCGACAGACTCGTACCTAGGCCACTGTGCGGGGACTTCAACAGGTTCATTTGGGTTCCTGAAACAAGATTCAAGTTTGACATGATTAAAATATGGGCGGTCGGTGAAACACAACGTTAAGGCATTTGCTTTCAGTATGCGCAATAAGTCACAGAATATTTTAATAAACTTCTGGCAATTTTTGTCAATTTGAATGAGAGTAAATGGGAGACAAGCTTTATTATAATTACGCTAAGGTTGTTTTTAACAGAGAACCGCTCATATACACATGAATGTTTCTCCCTTATGGACTAAATAAATAAAATAATGGTATTTTCTAGAGCTACATCGTCTGCCATTTTAATTAATCAAAAGCAAAAGGTAATAATAGACTTCATACTATTTTATGTTATTTGATAAAATAACAAATATCAGACAATCAATTGTATTAATATCGTGTATCCTAATATTTCGGTCCTATTATATATGAATGATAAACGAACAGTATAGACTAACATAGGTTGATTGATGGATAAGGCCGTTTGCAACACCTTTTCCGCCATATGAATGCGGCCAGTTCACCTACTCGGGTGTTTCCTAGCTTTCCCACACCAGAACTCGTGAGAAAATCAACATTGCGTAAAGTATAGACCCGGATCAGCCCGGATAGGTAGTTTTCGGCTCCTGTGGATTTTCTGCTTCAGGAATAACTACTCTATACATATATCCCACTAAGACGGAATGTGTCGGCCGGATCAGTCTGCGCGGATAGCGCAGGCTGATCTGGTCGATACATTACGCAGATGTCTATCGCTGCTGCTGCATTTTGGGGCATGTTGAGAAAAAATGTGTAGGCACGTGCCTACAGTGCCTAAAGGGAGCTACGCCCCTGCAAGCAACTTGATTAGGCTGCTTTTCCACATAGACTGTTAGCACATTGGGGAAAGACGAACGGCGCTTGTCACAGTGACTTTTATCAAAGGTCGGAAAGAATGTTGGCCGAGCTTGGATTCGAACTCGCAGCCCCTGGATTTATAGCCCGCGTCGCTACCGTCTGAGCTACCGGGGCTCGAAAAGACCAAGATAGGAATATATATTGTAAACGTTTTAGATTAATTGGTTAGGTTTAAGGCCGTTGTCAATACATAATGTTCAGTCATATCACGGCAGCCAGTTGAACTAACCATGTCTTTCTGTCTTTATCACAACAGTACTCCACTCAACAGTCTTTTCCAAGCAACTGACTGCATTTCCACAACAACTATTAATAAATTGATGGAGGTCGAATGACGCCTGTCGCATAGATCTATGTTAACCCTTTCCCACATACAACACATCTGCAGCAGATGATATATATATATGTCGCAATGATATATGTTAAACGACGGAATGAATGATGAGCAAGCTGGGGTTCGAACTAATAAACCATCGATCGCTATCGACTTATCTACCGGGCCTCGACCCTGGTATATGAGGAGAAGTGTTACAGCAAGTCATACAAAACCTTTCATCAGGAATCAACTGTGGTCGAGTGGTTTGTATCGGGGACTTAACACCGAGTGTCCAGAGTTCGATTCCCAGTCGCGGCGGTAATCGAAATGTGCATCTCCTAGCTTAGTAATGCTGTGTTTACCCAGTCGAAATGTGCATCTCCTAGCTTAGTAATGCTGTGTTTACCCAGGCATCAGGCATAAATGAACTGCAGACGCAATATAATTGAAATAAAGTTGAGGCCGGTGTAAAACCACATTCAATATATAAAAATACAAGGTTTCATCCGATTATTGTTGAGAGCGTGAAATTCAGACGATATTATGATGTACATTGGCAATATAGAACTGATTTTCTCGTGTAGCATGTCCTACTCGAGGGCCTAGTATACGCAGGGGCGTAGCTCCCTTTAGGCACTGTAGGCCCGTGCCTACACATTGTTTCTCAAAATGCCCCCAACATGCAGCTACGGCGATAGACATCTGCGTAATGTATCGACCAGATCCGCGCAGACTGATCCGGCCGACACATTCCGTCTTAGGGGGATAGATGTATAGAGTAGTTATTCCTGAAACAGAAATTCCACAGGAGGCGAAAAGTGTCTATCCGGGTAGGCCTGTGTGGGATGCTTAGGCTGATCCCGGTCGATACTTTACGCAGAGTCCACACTGTTGATTTTCTCACGAGAAGGCCTACACATTGATTATTGCAAAGCTACGCCCCTGATACGTCAGGTTTGAACTCTTTTAAAATATATTTTGCAAGGTGTGCAGTGTTGCCAGGTGTGCAGTGTTGCCAGGTCTGCTAGAGATTTATGTTTCCTTCACTTCACTAATCAGTGTGCTTCAGAAAAAAGCAAAAGGATAAAGTGACTGACACAAAGTAAAATAGATTAATCCTTTTGGACTTCATATACATTTGCAGCAGAATACTTTGAAAACATAGCGGTTTAAACAATTGGATTGAAAAGTGTTGAAATCAATGTGTCAAAATGATTCTCTGCAGATGACATTTGGAAACATTGTGACAAAAGGAGAAACTGTTCAAATACAATATTACCCATATAACGAGCTCTTGTATAAATGTGACTATTATCTTACATTTAAGAGCAAGTGCACGAAAAGATGGACAAGTTGGCAATTCTGAACAGTGTAGGTTCAGATCATCTTATACACCTGCTCAGACTGATCACAATCTACCCATGTTGACAGAATATTCTAACACGCTTGTGTAAGTAATATTTGAACAGTGCATATCTTGATCAGACTGTGCAAATGCAATGGCTGATCTGGATCTATACGGTTCACAAAATTCATCTTGTAGAATGCAGTGGTAAAGCGTCGGCCTCTTGTACTAAAGGTCCCGGTGTTCACACTTAATCCGTCTAGTGCATGATTTGTATTACACATGCATGCGATATTAAGACGGGTCAAAGCCATTTAACGAGTTACTCACCCTGACTTTGCGAAGTTTGTCCAGTAGGTGGCTGCGTCATATGCAAGTTTATACTCCCAGTCTGCAAATGGTTTAATTTCCCGACCCAAAAGAACAGCGTCGATCATCTTTTCCGCGAATAGGAACACAAAGCCCATATCATCACCATGGTTTGCACCCTTGAACCATGTCGGTGTTTTCAAGAAGTGATTTGTAGGTTTTGCTGAGAACAGATAGGCGTAAGTGTTTTGGGTGGCGTCAGATACATTAGAGTGTAATCTAGAGATCTCTGCAGTGCCCGCAGTAAAGTAAAGATCTCCTACGAGTCTCACATACTGATCTCTGTTGTTTTCGGGTAGATTGGGGTTAGTCCAGTTGGTGTATTCCGCGATTACAAGAGACTTAACGACATCAGATACCGGTCCACCTGCCATAGCTAAAACCATGGGTACATATTTCGTTATAAAATCTTCCCTCGATATTGTAAATGTTTCCAAGTCCATTTGCATGAGCAGAAACACTCCCCCTTCTAGGTTGGTAACTCCTGATATAAAGTCAAGTGACCTAAAGAACTCCACTTGTTCGAGTTCTTCAATTTTAGACTGGCTGCTCATTATACTAGGTAAGATTTTGATGATCTCGCCATCAACAGATGGCATGAATTGTATTGCCATTGCCTTTTGGGGATCTTTAGACATCTCCTGCATTGTATTCATAATAGTGTTAGCGTCAGTGGCTTTGATACAGGATATAGCGTCGTTTATACTTGTTCCGTCACATCCTAACTCCTTAGCTAGGGTCAAGCAACTGTCCCCTGGGTTGTGTTGAATAAGAGAACTGGCCGTGTAGCAACCACTCTGTGCTATAACACGATGTATCAAACCTTTGTTCGAAGGGTACATGCCTTGAATTACGACACTCGTGCCCCCGGCTGATTCTCCAAATATGGTTACCCTTTTATTGTCGCCACCAAACGCTCCAATGTTAGCATTGACCCACTTGAGGGCGAGATGCTGATCGTGAAAAGCAAGATTTCCAGGTACCGTACCGTCCCCGGAGTCCATAAAACCGAACACGCCCAATCTGTAGTTTATCGTGACGACAATTACGTTACCAAAGGAGCACAGTTCCTCCCCCGCATAGGTCTCTCCGGCTCCCATCATAAACCCGCCCCCGTGTATGAATACCATCACAGCGTGCCCAGATTCCTTGTCCGGGACTTGTTCAGGCACGTAAACGTTGAGGTACAAACAGTCCTCGGACTGGTTGTAGACAGGCTGCCCAGGAAACTCTGGTTGAAGGCATGCCTTTCCAAAGTTCACAGCTTCAAAAGGAGAATCGAACCCAGGCATTGGCTCTGGCCTTTGTAATCTTAAATCGCCTATTGGAGGTCGTGCATACGGAATTCCTAAGAAGGTTTTGAGGGTATAGTCTATGTTGTTAACTTTCACTGTCGCCTGAGATCCAATTATAGTACCAATTCCTGTCTCCACATTAACAGATCCATGCACAATTGGATTAAAACTTATAACTAAAAGTCCTATGATGTAAATAAACCTGTCAAACGCCATTTTCTACACGAAGTGTATTCTTCTCTGCTCTACTTCTCTACAACAACCTAGAAAATGAACTCTTTACATTACACAGATAACGCGGGCATATATTTACACAGCCCATTTACATTATTTCACCTCCCACTAGAAACTAGCGATTTCATTGGACAAGAGCAACCTCCTAAATTGCTATAGTGTGTCAGTAAATTTCTATAGTGTGTCAATACATTTCTATAGTGGGTCAGTATGAAGACAATAGTCGAAAAATTGGCCTCCATTCATCGATTCTTCCTTTTTAAAATCATTTTTTTTATTCCCAAAATAGTCGACAAAACAGTGATTTGTTTACAATATCATAGCAACTACGAAGTTGCCTTTCATGCAAAGTTACTTCCCTTTCCATAAAAAAAAAATCAAAAAATGTATTATAAATATTATAATAAAGCTGTACACTGGGAAGTCACGTGGTCTAATGGATACATACAACGCGCGGCAATGCTAATATCATAGGTTCGATTCCTATGAATGGCAATCTTTTAATCCTTGGATTTTATTTTCTTCTATCTTTTTCATTATATATCAAAACCATATGATATGTATGGTGGCATTTTACTGCCGTAAGATAACCAGTTAATGTTGTGTACAATATTAACTGCTTATCTAGTTAGAGTTTGCGAATTTCACTTAATACAGTACAGCTCACGCGGAAAACGCATTTTTCGCGATCCCACGATGGACAAATATTTTTACATATTTTAGGTTTTACTGTGTCAAATGTTCATAGAAATGATCAACCTGGATATTTATGCATTATTCTCAGACTTTTTAGGCAACCAGTATCATCATTTCCAACCAGTATCATCATTTCCTACCAGTATCATCATTTCCAACCAGTATCATCAGTTTCAACCAGTTTGACTGGATCCAAATATTTTTTGCAGACGACACGAAATTGACCTATCACTTTTTGGCCACTGAAGCTCTTTTAGACATTTTCTTTGCCCTCAGAGATATGTTATTTGTGTAAATAAATTTACAGAGTATGATATACAATGAAAACAATGTACGGTACAGAGTATGATATACAATGAAAACAATGTACGGTACAGAGTATGATATACAATGAAAACAATGTACGCATATTAGGACGGATGTATTTGTCGTAATTTGACCTATAGTGATCGGTACAGGCTAATTTAAAAGTGGCAATGCACAGTTAATTGTGATTTTCTGTTACCCTGGGACAGCTCAACTATTTTTCTCGCAATCTTTGGATGCAGTCAGAAATAGCACGTTTCCAGCTCCTTTTCAAGCAATCTTGGGCGCGAAAGCTGGTATTCAAATTTACCTCTAAATTCAAGCCTAGCTCCGTAAGCACTGTTATGCCATGCCTGTCACTAAATATACTAAATATATGGACCAGAAGTAAAAATGGGCTCAACCGCATTTACCCCCTAAAATGTACCAAAATCGTACTATTTATCATTATTTTATTTTTAAACCTGGCCAAAATTCGAATATCCCGACTGCAACGGTCTGCCCGTGGGATTTTCGAGACATCCCATACCTATTGTATTCATTCGCTTGCATTTTTAAAGCGCTCCCGATACACGGAAACTTAGCAGGTTGAATCCAATAATGGTTATTTTTTTCTAAAGATATTAATCTTGCCTATAACTTATTTTCCTTGCAACCAAGAATCCAAATCATCGGTTGTTCGAGATTGTTGTCAGTTTAAAATAATGCCAAATAGTATCTGTAACTTTAAATTAATAAGTAAGATAACCCATATATAAAAAAGCGATATGGAGAAGCGGTGTTTCTGGAGTGATCCGATTATAAAGCGCGAACGTTTGTTGAATCGTGCGATTTCATTGGACCACGTGTCCATGAGTATTTAAGTGTATAAGAACACATCGAGACGACCCTTTATGCGATGTATTCAGATCCAATATAAGACACAAATCGAGACGATCCAATATAAGGTCAATTCGAGCCGAGCCTTTATGCGATGTATTCAGATCCAATATACGGTCAATTAGAGACAACCTTTTATGTGATGTTTTCAGATCCTATATAAGGTCAATTCAAGACGATCCTTTATGCGACGCATTCAGATCCAATATAATGTCAATGCGAGACGAACCTTTATGCGATGTATACTAATCCAATATAAGGTCAATTCGAGAGAACCTTTATGCGATGTATACACATCCAATATAAAGTCAATGCGAGACAAACCTTTATGCGATGTATACACATCCAATATAAAGTCAATTCGAGATGAACCTTTATGCGATGTATACACATCCAATATAAGGTCAATTCGAGACGAACCTTTATGCGATGTATACACATCCAATATAAGGTCAATTCGAGACGAACCTTTATGCGATGTATACACATCCAATATAAAGTCAATGCGAGACGAACCTTTATGCGATGTATACACATCCAATATAAAGTAAATGCGAGACGAACCTTTATGCGATGTATACACATCCAATATAAAGTCAATGCGAGACGAACCTTTATGCGATGTAAACACATCAAATATAAAGTCAATGCGAGACGAACCTTTATGCGATGTATACACATCCAATATAAAGTCAATGCGAGACGAACCTTTATGCGATGTAAACACATCCAATATAAAGTCAATGCGAGACGAACCTTTATGCGATGTAAACACATCCAATATAAAGTCAATGCGAGACGAACCTTTATGCGATGTATACACATCCAATATAAAGTCAATGCGAGACGAACCTTTATGCGATTTATTCAGATCCAATATACGTACAGCAAAACGTATTTTAGTGTGATTTAAATGAGATTGTGTGTAAGCATTACCATAGTATATGTTTTAGTGAGACTTAACGCCGTTTCCTTATTATTATTACAGTTATAACACGGAGCCAGTTGACTTATTCACGATCCCCGGGTAAACAAACCAGTACTTGGCTAGGTAATGTGCCTTGCACAAGGGAAAGTTTAGTACTACTGTAACATAATGCATAACAACATTTCATGGGATAAGGTACACGTTTGCTTTTGTAAACAGTATATAACCAGATCCCCAAATGTTCAGTTTAATTACAAAAGCGTGTTGGTATGTTCTATCAACTTGTCAACTTGTGTAGATTCTGATGAGTCAGAGCAGCTTGACAAGATGATCTGAACTTACACTGTTCGGAACTTCCAACGTGTACCTTTTCTTATGCACTGGCTAACTTTATGCCGTTTGTCTGTCTCAACTCGTTCCCACTAATAACACATCGAGGGCTTGGCGTGAAACGGTTGTAACTAAAAACGTATTTTGAAAGCCCTGGTTTAGGGCCAAATTTGACCCCTTTGTAAACAATGCAAATTTAGGTGCCATTGCTCAGAACGAGCAATGGCACCTAAATTTCCATTGTTTACCATGAACAATTATTTAACGCTTATAAAGACTTTATGACGAGGTTATTAACCTTGGTAAAGAAATACCAATTTTAGTTACAACTGTTTCACGCCAAGCTCTCGAAATGTTCCACAACGTATTTACAAGAACGTTAAAATCTGCATCAATGAGAGTTAAAGTATTTGATAGGGTTGAAATGATTGTGACAAAAAGAGACATTGCACATTATGAGCAATTTCTCCTTTTGCCACAATGCTTTCAAAAAGTATATTATAACCGGGACGTCACGTATATAGATCTTATCTACGCCGTTGATTAAAGTGTATAGTTATGTGAGCTTTTCTGATCCGAAGTGACCCTATTAGTTATATTGGTAAACACAAATGGTGTTTCGTTGCTGATAAGAACAGTTCATATCTACATACAGACGCCTTTTCATTCATTTCGCATGCTTTCTACAACAGACGACTTTTGAAAAACATTGTGACAATAGGAGGACTTAATCATGGCGAGCAATTTCTCCTGTTGCCGTAATAGTTTATAAACTTTATTCAATAAGTATAATTTGAATGTGTCAAAGATTTATTTAGCGTTGGTGGCAGCTCCACAATACGTTCGTAACCGTTTAGAGTAAGATGAAGACGAACATTACATGCAGGCGGATAGTGAAGGATCTTCGGACATCGTGCTCAACATATTTGTGATTGGTCACATTTACAGCGACCGCCATGGTGGCGTAGTGGAAGAGCGTCTACCTCGGTGCGGGAGGTCGCGAGCTCGATCCCCGGTCGGGTCATAACAAAGACTTTAAAAAAAAACAATCACATTTACAGTACATACTATAATAATCTGACACAGTTAAACATTACACAAATAACTTACTTTTCGTGTGATACCTCGCCCTGTACACAAATCGCCTACCACAGACAACACGCGGTAAACACCGGTTAAAGTGCAATATTAGGAACATTGGATGCTTTATCTGTAGGTCAAGGTCACCTGATAAAGACGTGCCTCTGACTATCACCCACTTTTTTTTTTATAAATTTAGTATTTATGCCAATCCCAGTTTGTGATAATCTCCAAAATATGGCGCTGCCCACAGTCAACTTTTAAACATAGGAGGAAAAGATGCAATATATGTTAAAATTGCCAAAGGCAATTGAGGGCTTTTGCAAACAAAACAGATTAAGAAGAGACAGCTCGGTACTATTGTTTGCCAATTAGACATTAAATTTTACCAAATTTCCTATTGGACGAGAAATGGAGTGGTCCAATTTTCAACATGGAAGAGTCGACTTTATGAAATTTGGCAGTGAAATTTAAGCGTTCATTCTTTTTCACTTTGATTTTTCCGAAAATGAACGTTGCCCATTTTCCATACGTATATTAGTTTTAAGTTACATACCATGCATGTAACATTGCGTGTTACACACCACAAACTCCACGACTGAGTAGTTGACAGGAATCGTATACGAAATATATTTACTACTCTGACTCAATCTCGTATCATTTCTTATCGTCAACAACGCGATTAGAAGGTATTTTACAAAATAAATCCCTTTATAATAAATACAAGAGAAAGTTGATGCAACGCATCAATGTCGCCGGAAATGCATACTGCAGTTATGCATAACACTAACATTATAGTAGTTGAATAAACAGTTATCAACTTAGGGGCATATTGGAACATCAGGGTCGGGGTCAAGTGAAAATGTATCATAACTTGCATTGTTTTGTCAACGAAGTGAATGATAATTGAAGCCTTTCATTGTTTATGATCAATCTCCATTCCAAAGTAGGTTGACCATACACACAGCCAACTAATTATTGATCATACACAGTAATGGAAATGAGTAATCTTGACAATCATTAGTCTTAGTATGTATATAGTGCTTTCATTAAGGAACAATTATAAGATTTGTGAATTCCACATACACTTTTCAAGATGTTTGTCAGAATATTTGAATTCTATCATTTATCAATTAAACCACAAAACAGACAATTTAAGATTTGCATGCAATAGCACGTCAGTTTATGTTTCCCCTATTAAAGTCAACATTGGACACCTTTGCAGCAATTTAATTTTAAAACAATGAGATAAGGGTTAAAACGCTGAAGACATGAGTTTTCTCTTTTTTTCAAAATGATATTAGCTTGGCATCCTAATTATATCATACCTTAACAAATGATGAAACGTAATCCAATATTTACAAATAAGACCACCTTCGAAATATAATATCAGCTAAACAGTTAAATCTCATTGAAATTGTTGTATAATTTAAACTTAATTTCGAACATAAACTGAGCCCTACAACATGTTAATTTATTGTAATTCTTTCCTTCCTTTTTTATAATGAAAATAACAAACTACTCATGTTTTAAAATTATATTATGATGAGCGCCCTTGTGTCAATGATGCATACCAATATGCAGATCGGAAGCAATATGCCTTTAGGGAATTTAATGACACATTTACAATTGTCAAGGACGAAATAATTTTGTACGAAAGACCCGATTCGTGACCTACATTCTTCTTCGCAGAGGTGTCGTTCTTGAAACTCTCTTTATAAGCAGAGAGTGTTCGTTCAAAGTCATTTTTCTATTAAAACCAGTTTTATCTCGGTTTGTTCTTTTCTTTTTAAATCACCTATAATTTACTATTTGTAAGTGAGTGTAAAGAACGGCTCTCTGCAAAGGAGATTGATCTACGCAGTTGGTATTCGCGAGTCACGCGATCAACAATTTTAGCTTAGAAACAGTTCATATTTTAGATACACATGGATAAACATTATAAAATGAATTCCTCACAAATCAAGACATCTCTTTGAACATGAAAATAACATTCAGCAAGTTAAGATTGCTATTTTAAAGGAGAATTCGACGTGATTTTTACTTGATATTGACACATAACAGTCTACTTGCTGCAAGTCTCATGGGGACGGTTTGTCTTTGTAAATAAAACCCAAAAAAAGAGATGCGAGTAAAAATAAAGAAACTACTAATACTTAAAACATCGAAATATTTATTTCATTTTAGATGTGTCATAACTTAGTGTTTTTAAACAAACGCAATTGTAATATGTTCAAGACATTTAAATTTGGTTTTTCCTAATAATAACTTCTCCTCCCATGTGATTTCCGAAAACCTATTAAAAATAGAAGTCGCGGGCTTCTGCCCGGCGACTAATGACTGAATGTCTATCTAGAGGGATGTATTGGAATGTTGTTGGGTCTTCAGATTATAAATCTGCAAAAATGAATCACTATTCTTCACAATACAACCTTTCCAGATCGGCGTGTAGAACTTTTTATCCCACCCAAATCAAGTCATACGATTATGCTAGGTTCCCACTGTCGTGCGATCCGTTACGAACGCCAAGATTGGCCATTTGTAGCTGATCCTGAAACTTCTCTGAAATGTCAGGTTTGGATACGAGGTGATGCGAGTCGATACGTTCTGGTACGAGTCATTCGTGTCAGGTCGTAAGCATTGGTACCCTACAGAGTGTAATATATCGTGACAGATCGAGGAAGATCGCAGCACATCTCAACAGAGCGTGGTGTTTGTCTTGTCCAAGGTTGACTCCGATCACCTGGATTTGGAAGCACGATTAGATGCGATATGTCGCACTTTGTTACGATCCAATACGATCTGATGCGATGATCACGATTGACAATTAATCGTGTTGATCGTATAACTGTTTTTAACCGTCGAAAACTTTCCTACGATCAACACGATTGCCACGACTGACCTCAAGATATGATAATATCTGATATGATCATCACGATTACTCCACGGTTAAGCGTGCCGCGAATCGTGGTAGTGGGAACCTAGAATTAGCACTGTGCGACGAACTAAGAGACAGAAAATAACTTTAAGAAATCAGTGACAAATTTGTATTGCTTGCTTCATAAAAATGTTGCAGCGGACATGCATATCGATAACCATCGATATATGTGTGAAATTCCATCAAACGCGTTTTGAGTTTTCACTCTGAATAAGTGTCTACTTACTCTTTATGCAAATCCGTTTGACGTCTATCGAATACAAATTGTGTTATCCGTTTATCAACGCAGTGAGTGAAAATCGGTATGCCTTTAGCAACACAGTCTCAGGACAAACTTCACTGTATTGAATCGACAACGGTAGACGGATGTTCGGGTCCGTACAGCATGGCCGTTTCTAGTGATCTGTGAGCTTAAAACAGGGCAACCATTTAATAATTTCTACGTGTTTTGAACATGTTTTGAAATGGTGTAATTTGTAATAACGTAAACACAAATACGGAAATAATATTATGAATGCCTCGTTAAGGTGAACAACTATACATTTAAGTTCGTTGCTATGGGAAAGGTACAATGTATTCTTAATGAGTTGCTGTTTGCAAAAAATGACCGGCATTGCCAAAAAAAAAAAAAAAAAATAACATTTTCCCACATACAATCAATATGTTGCAGACGATAAATCTCCATTAATGATAGTTTGAGTATTAAATAGAGCATAAAACGTTGTGGCAAAAGTGGAAATTGCTCAGCATGAGCAATTTCTTCTTATCCCACAATTTTGTCAAAAGTCGTCTGCTGCAGAGGAGTCATAAACGTCTCTTAGTTGGAAAGGTTGAAGTTAACAAAGAGGGATTGGATAACATTTAGGACTTGACGTGATATATTTATTTTTTGCACAACCCTAGCTTGACTAGTCCCAGTTTTTGCTGAAGTGCTATTATCCTCGGAGTTTTAATGGAGATGAGTCTTCATCCGGTGTGTTTAACGGTTTGGGAATGTATCATTTTATAATCAAACATATTAACAACAGTTCAAAAACCCGTCGCCTACCTATTTCATAACAACATACGAAAATGTATAGCGGTCATGTTGGACAGATCCAAACATCCGGTTACCGTTGTAGATGCAATACAGTGGGCTCTGTCTGTCGTATTTCATAATTGGTTTATGTACAGGTTAAGTAAAGCGTTCAAAAGAAAACTTGGTGATATCACACAACACACTGGCTTTCATCCTACATCACTCTATAGATTGTAATAACATGTTTAGGAAAAACTGCTTCTTTCCCGACACACTGTCGGTATGTGTCTGTATCAGCAGCACATGAATACCAATACCAAAACAGAAAAGATTCTTCAAGCGCCTTCAACAATCCTATCGATCGTATTATCGTCTGAACATATAAATTGTCAGACAGAAGAGAGTCGCTTTTAGGTTGGGATAATCAATAGTACGAGATATTAACCATTTTCCGCAGACGACTTTGAAATCATCTCCGAAAACATAGGGAACATCTCTATAAATAATAGTTTAGTTATTGAATCCAGTTATAAAGATTGTGGCAAAAGGACAAACTTGTTCATTATGAGACATTTCTTCTTGTTTTCTATATGATTTTAAAGTCGTGTGCTGAAGATATGCGTCTATATGTGGGAAAGGGTTGACTAAAGCATTATTTCGACTAGTTGATTTCTGTTGTGCGGGTTCTAACTCTTTCAGCATTGACAGTATTGAAGTCATTTGCAAACAAAACAGATTCAGTTGAGCTAGCTCGTAACGAGCTGTCTAACCTGATATAAGCATTGCTTGTCATTTAGTTATTGAAACATTCCAAATTTCTTATTCCAGGAAAAATAAAGTCGCCTGATTTTGAACATGGATGAGTCAACTTTTGGAAATTTGGCGCTTCAAGAAACTAGTTCAACCATATGGCGGCCGCCAAATTACCTTTAATTTCCTAATAGTTTCCTGCAGGAGGTCGCTGATTCGATCCCCGCCCGGCTCTTATCGAAAAGTTACAAGATGGTAGTTATGGCTTTCCCTCCTTGGGACTCTGTAGTGTGGGGTTAGTATGTACTGACTCGCTCTGTATTGTGGGGTTAGTATATACTGACTCGCTCTGTATTGTGGTGTGGGGTTAGTATATACTGACTCGCTCTGTAGTGTGGGGTTAGTATGTACTGACTGGCTCTGTATTGTGGGGTTAGTATGTACTGGCTCGCTCTGTATTGTGGGGTTAGTATGTACTGACTCGCTCTGTATTGTGGGGTTAGTATATACTGACTCGCTCTGTAGTGTGGGGTTAGTATGTACTGACTCGCTCTGTAGTGTGGGGTAAGTATGTACTGACTCGCTCTGTATTGTGTGGTTAGTATGTACTGACTCGCTCTGTATTGTGGGGTTAGTATGTACATACTCGCTCTGTATTGTGGGGTTAGTATGTACAGACTCGCTCTGTATTGTGGGGTTAGTATATACTGACTCGCTCTGTATTGTGGGGTTAGTATGTACTGACTCGCTCTGTAGTGTGGGGTTAGTATGTACTGACTCGCTCTGTAGTGTGGGGTTAGTATGTACAGACTCGCTCTGTAGTGTGGGGTCAGTATGTATTGACTGGCTCTGTAGTGTGGGGTTAGTATGTACTGACTCGCTCTGTAGTGTGGGGTTAGTATGTACTGACTCGCACTGTATTGTGGGGTTAGTATATACTGACTCGCTCTGTATTGTGGGGTTAGTATGTACTGACTCGCTCTGTAGTGTGGGGTTAGTATGTACTGACTCGCTCTGTAGTGTGGGGTTAGTATGTATTGACTCGCTCTGTATTGTGGGGTTAGTATATACTGACTCGCTCTGTATTGTGGGGTTAGTATATACTGACTCGCTCTGTATTGTGGGGTTAGTATATACTGACTCGCTCTGTATTGTGGGGTTAGTATATACTGACTCGCTCTGTATTGTGGGGTTAGTATATACTGACTCGCTCTGTATTGTGGGGTTAGGATGTACTGACTCGCTCTGTATTGTGGGGTTAGTATGTACAGTCTCGCTCTGTATTGTGGGGTTAGTATGTACTTACTCGCTCTGTATTGTGGGGTTAGTATGTATTGACTCGCTCTGTATTGTGGGGTTAGTATATACTGACTCGCTCTGTAGTGTGGGGTTAGTATGTACTGACTGGCTCTGTATTGTGGGGTTAGTATGTACTGGCTCGCTCTGTATTGTGGGGTTAGTATGTACTGACTCGCTCTGTATTGTGGGGTTAGTATATACTGACTCGCTCTGTAGTGTGGGGTTAGTATGTACTGACTCGCTCTGTAGTGTGGGGTAAGTATGTACTGACTCGCTCTGTATTGTGTGGTTAGTATGTACTGACTCGCTCTGTATTGTGGGGTTAGTATGTACATACTCGCTCTGTATTGTGGGGTTAGTATGTACAGACTCGCTCTGTATTGTGGGGTTAGTATATACTGACTCGCTCTGTATTGTGGGGTTAGTATGTACTGACTCGCTCTGTAGTGTGGGGTTAGTATGTACTGACTCGCTCTGTAGTGTGGGGTTAGTATGTACAGACTCGCTCTGTAGTGTGGGGTCAGTATGTATTGACTGGCTCTGTAGTGTGGGGTTAGTATGTACTGACTCGCTCTGTAGTGTGGGGTTAGTATGTACTGACTCGCACTGTATTGTGGGGTTAGTATATACTGACTCGCTCTGTATTGTGGGGTTAGTATGTACTGACTCGCTCTGTAGTGTGGGGTTAGTATGTACTGACTCGCTCTGTAGTGTGGGGTTAGTATGTATTGACTCGCTCTGTATTGTGGGGTTAGTATATACTGACTCGCTCTGTATTGTGGGGTTAGTATATACTGACTCGCTCTGTATTGTGGGGTTAGTATATACTGACTCGCTCTGTATTGTGGGGTTAGTATATACTGACTCGCTCTGTATTGTGGGGTTAGTATATACTGACTCGCTCTGTATTGTGGGGTTAGGATGTACTGACTCGCTCTGTATTGTGGGGTTAGTATGTACAGTCTCGCTCTGTATTGTGGGGTTAGTATGTACTTACTCGCTCTGTATTGTGGGGTTAGTATGTATTGACTCGCTCTGTATTGTGGGGTTAGTATATACTGACTCGCTCTGTATTGTGGGGTTAGTATATACTGACTCGCTCTGTATTGTGGGGTTAGTATATACTGACTCGCTCTGTATTGTGGGGTTAGTATATACTGACTCGCTCTGTATTGTGGGGTTAGTATATACTGACTCGCTCTGTATTGTGGGGCTAGGATGTACTGACTCGCTGGTGTCAGGATAAATGGACCAGTATCCAGTAAACTCTGTGCCATGACTCACAAACCATCTCACAATGACTTATACTTATGTGTTCATTGGCTATATGCCACGTGGTAAAAAACAATCCCCCGGTAGTCCTTCCTGCACAGTTGTACCACAACATATTATCACAGTCGAGTCCATAGTAATGTGCATCCGGTCTGTTTCACATGCCATCGAGCACTCACAGCTTTCATACATAAACATTACCCGTTACAGTTTTCACTTGGACCCAGTCACACAGCTGCCTACCAACATACGAGGGCTGGTAAAAAAGTTTCAGGAAAAGTTCCATCTCTCTTTTAATAATAAATATATTTAAACGAATGCTTGACTGTTAAGATATAATATTTATATACACATCAAGTCGTTTTTTGTGTCGTTGAGTAGTTTACAAGAAATCCTTTTTAAATGAACTGATAAATCCCATTACATACATCACAAGCTTTAGATATTGCCCGGTGATACACCTGTTGAACAACATTGCATTAATACCATGCATTTCAATAACCGCAGTCACAAGATATAAGTTGAAGTATTTTTAATGGCTAAAAGCTGTGAAAGATGATCACTGTATTACAAAATCATATTCAAAAGTGAAATCCTTTATATTTTAATCTTTGACATTAAATAAAATTATGCAAATCCATTTAACCCCCCTGCTTGTGATGTTGACTATATTTATATAATGCAATCGTCGACCCTGTTATTGACATACTTATCATATCCATGCCAGAACGATAAGAAATAGATTGCACGAGACAGGTCTTCACCGTCCGTATGTCGGTCTACCACTTACTCGTGAACGCCGTATGGCTTCGGTGAACACACGCTCACCGAAGGATGTTTCACATGAGGGTGTGGAGACATGTCCTTTTCACCATTCTCCATATCGAACAAATGACTGCATATCGATGTCGGGGGGGCGTTTATCGACGCTTGTGTTATTGATAGGGCCAGGTTTGGTGTTTGGTCATGGCCAGTGGTGTGTTCTCTTAAAGTGTAAAATCTCTACTAATTATGATGGAAGGCAATTGAACAGCCATACAATAAAGGAACATAATCCTACATTATGTTGATGTATTATTTGTTTGGCAACACCATCTTATATTCAATCAAGGAAATGGTCGTTAACATGTCGCCATATGTAGTCTTATTTAGTCAAGGTTGACCATCACATCAACCTTAGATTTGTCACCGATAGAACATCTGTGTGACGAATTGATTTTTACGCCATCTTCATATTATTCTTGCTTATGCATGGCACTATCCATTGGTTCATATTCAACACGAGGTCCTGCGATCCAGTATCAGCATCAGGGGCATCCACATCACACTTAACAGTCCCCGTTTCAACTAGATAGATCGATCCAATTCTCCGCGTCGTTGTGTTGTGCATATTCGTCCCGTGCTGTTACCTATTATCGTATCACCTAACCACTTTTAACTCTTTCAGCGCCAAAGGCAATATTGAGAATTTTGCAAACAATACAGATTCAGGTGGGTCAGCTCGTAACGAGCTGTCTCACCTGAAATCTGCATTGTTTGGCTGTGAGTTATAAAGATATTCAAACATTCCTATAAGATGAAAATAGAGTCGTCCGAGTTTGAACATGGAAGAGTCTACTTTAAACAATTTGGCGCCGAAAGAGTTAAACAAGTGTAACATGTGTTCATATTGCCTCCTTGGTGATCAATGGAGAAGAAAAGAAGAGGAAGAGTTTGATATTATTATTAATTTTACAATTCAGACTTGTCCCATTAAGTGTTTTTCCCCATTTAAAATCGTCTCACAACGTTACATTAACTTTACCATTGTGTTGTGTTGGGGCGGACATACTTTTTCTTCTCCTTACGTTTCTCAATCGATATAATTGCTCTCTTTTTCGATGTACTTGGTAGGAAATGTCCGCCTGCCACTTCAATGATACGCTAGCCCAACGTTTCAGTCTCTGGTGCTCACTCTTCCAATGACATGTTGCAGTTTTCAACGAAAGTAACTAAATAAGGAGGACTGTGATGTCTCCATGTGAGCCTATATCTATAAGTGTTACAAATATTCCGATATATATCATGATATTAAACATATTCAAGTCGCTTGTGATCTATACACTCAACGCATACACGTGTTTGGTGTTCATTTTGGAGCATCTGTGAAGGAGTGTCTTTGTATTTCCAACATAGATGATTTTTAGCTCGACTTTTGAAAAAACGAGAGCTATTGTCATGACCCTTTTTTTCTTCTGTTTTCTCCCTATCAGTCGAGCGTCTGTGCCGTACGCGGTGCTCTTGTTATACGTTGCTTCAAAATGACAATCCTGATATAATGAAAAAAACTATCATATTAAGGACATCATTCTCAGCTCTATAATTTGTATTAAATATAATGCTTTGTACTATGGGCCGGTGGCCTAATTACTTTCAATAAAATAGTTGTCATTATCATTGCCTTCTTCAAATGTGATTAGAATTGAACTTAAAAACAAAACCGAACATGTGAAACATGTAAATATACTTTTGATTGTGATCACCCGTGGTAGAACATTGCGTTTTTTTTAACCAATCTTATTGGTCTTGAACAATAATGTTCTTTTATCCTACACCTCTTGTAATAAAACAATGTTCTGCATAGATTGTGTAATGGTAGAGCGTCCGTCTCGGTGCGGAAGGTCGCGCGTTTGATACCAATCTGTATCATACTTAAGACTTTAACAAATATGTATTACCTTCCCTTCCTTGGCGCTCAGGAGTGTAGGGCTAGCGTTACGACTAACTCGCTATTGTCAACATAAATGGACATGTAGTACTTCTAGTACACATACATGGACTTGTAGTACTGCTAGTACACATAAATGGACATGTAGTACTGCTAGTACACATAAATGGATACGTAGTACTGCTAGTACACATAAATGGACATGTAGTACTGCAAGTACACACAAATGGACACGTAGTACTGCTAGTACAGATAAATGGACACGTAGTACTGCTAGTACACATAAATGGACACGTAGTACTGCAAGTACTCATAAATGGACATGTAGTACTGCTAATACACATACATGGACATGTAGTACTGCTATTGCACATAAATGGACATGTAGTAGTGCTAGTACACATAAATGGACATGTAGTACTTCTAGTACACATAAATGGACTTGTAGTACTGCTAGTACACATAAATGGACATGTAGTACTGCTAGTACACATAAATGGATACGTAGTACTGCTAGTACACATACATGGACATGAAGTACTGCAAGTACACAAAAATGGCACGTGGTACTGCTAGTACAGATAAATGGACACGTAGTACTGCTAGTACACATAAATGGACACGTAGTACTGCTAGTACACATACATGGACACGTAGTACTGCAAGTACACATAAATGGACATGTAGTACTGCTAGTACACATACATGGACATGTAGTACTGCTAGTACACATAAAAGGACGATTACTACTGATAGTACACAAAAATGGACATGTAGTACTGCTAATACACATAAATGGACATGTAGTACTGATAGTACACATAAATGGACATGTAGTACTGCTAATACACATAAATGGGCATGTAGTACTGATAGTACACATAAATTGACATGTAGTACTGCTAATACACATTAATGGGTATGTAGTACTGATAGTACACATACATGGACATGTAGTACTGCTAATACACATAAATGGACATGTAGTACTAATAGTACACATACAAGGACATGTAGTACTGCTAATACACATAAATGGACATGTAGTACTGATAGTACACATAAATGGACATGTAGTACTGCTAATACACATGAATGGACATGTAGTACTGATAGTACACATACATGGACATGTAGTACTGCTAGTACACATACATGGACAATTAGTACTGCTAATACACATACATGAACACGTAGTACTGCTAGTACACATTACTGGGCATGTAGTACTGCTAGTACACATACATGGCCATGTAGTACTGCTAGTACACATAAATGGACATGTAGTACTGCTAGTACACACACATGGACATGTAGTACTGCTAGTACACATAAATGGACTGATTCTAGTCAGATCTGTCTGTACGGGTGTGATATGATTTTATTTCCATGCAGACAATACCAATTTACTGGCGATGTTACGGACTGTCAAATCTAGTGGCGATGGTGATATTTTTCTATTAATGTCATCATAGCTATTTGATTGGCTGTTTCGAGTTCAAGCCAATTTCAACGGTATTTCAGTCATGCTTAACGTGTGTCGTCTATATTTTCTACATCGATTGTTTAGCTCATTCTTTTAAGGCGAATGACGCTAGTCATAATGGAGTCTATGATCAATCGTCGAAAAGGGTAGAAGTCCGAGTCATGGTTCGAACTCTGGACTCTTGAATTGATTACCCTCGTCGTTATCGACTTAGCTTGCTATTCCAAGCAATGCTTTTGCATAGTTTTATGCCCTAAAAGTTCTCTCGCTGGTGTTGGTGTAATGGCTTACGTTTAGCCGAGTCCTTCTTTGAACTCAGGGTTCCTTTATTTAGAGCCAATGCCATCATTGACTCTCCAGAATTTACCACATGAGAACACAAAGCTACGATTTCTAAAAGAACACAGAACAAACTTTTGTTTCAAAATATTTGTTTTAATTTGATGGATTTTACATGATTTGTAGCACAGCGACTAAACACTTAACAACCAACAGTATGGCCTCTGCGTAATGTATCAACCCAGATCAGCCTGCGCAGTCCACGCATCCTAATCCGGGCCGACACATTCCGTCTCAGGTGGATAGAGGTATAGAGTAATGATTCATGAAACAGAAACTCCATACGGGGCGAAAATTGTCTATCATGGTAAAACTGAGCGGCATGCTATCGGGGTAAGCCTGCGCGGCATGCTTAGGCTGATCACGGTCGATACTTAACACAGAGTCCATACTGTTGGTTTTCTCGCGGGACGGCTCAAATACCCACGTGTACCTTTTCCCAAGGACTGGCTTATATGGTCCATTGGTTACTAACCCGGGACATGCTTGGACATTTGTCTGGCACAGTATCAGTACGAAACACTCGATTACACAATCGGTGAGGGTATAAATGTTGTAATGTATGATCTCCGATTATTTGCAATCATATAACTTTCAAACGAAATACTCTTTGTAAATACAAGTTCAAAATTAAAATTTATAATACTGATTTTTTATATTTTATAAAATATTAGGATTTAATACTGAATGTGTAAGTTTAAATGCTGATTACTGGTTCAATTGAGTTGAGTTGAGTTGTTATTACTTATTCGCGTTCCCATTAATTTGCATTTCTTTGAATGAGTCGGTACATCTGTAGGCTTTTAAAGCCGACCTTTCAGCAATGTTGTCAAAGTATTTCTTCAACGTAGGACAGTCTTTAAGGCAGTCAGGTGATAGGACTTGAAGAATCTCCAGCAGCTCGAAACAGTTGTAGTCAGCAAACGTTATCTGAAACAAAAGTAACACTTTAACTCGTTTGAATTATACTTTAATCCAATGTTCTTATATTTCAGTGTTATCACGGCGTTAAAGGATATGTCTATTACTGCCTGTAAATATAACCTGAAACCGACCAATAACATCCTGGTAATCATATGAGCCGTTCCACAAGAAAACCAACATTTTGGACTCTGCGTAAAGTATCGACCAGGATCAGCCTAAGCGTGCCGCGCAGGCCAACCCGGACAGACACTTTTCGCCTCCTGTGGTTTTTCTGTTTCAGGAATCATTACTCTATACATCTTTCCCCCTAAGACGGAATGTGTCGGCCGGATCAGTCTGCGCGGACAGCGCAGGCTGATCTGGTCGATACATTACGCAGATGATATGTATCCGCCCACATATGAGCCGTTCCACACAAAACCAACATTATGCACTCTGCGTGATGTATCTACCAAGACCAGTCTGGGCAGTCCGCGCAGGCCCTGCTAATCTGAGCCGACATATTCCGTCTTAGGGAGTTACAGGTATAGAGTAATGATTCCTGAAACAGAAAATCCACAGGAGGCGAAAAGTTTCTGTCCGGATTAGCCTGCGCGACATGCTTAGGCTGATCCGGGTCGATACTTTACGCAAAACATCATAATTCAAAATGTATAGAATATTCTAAATAGCTAAGAAAGACACCTTCTGATTGACTAAGCAATAAAACCGTGTTACTTTCTGAAATAAGAATTGTAATAAGAGTGGTATAAACAACGATTGGTTTCAACAGGTAATTACTCCTTTTGCCACAGTGTTTTCAAACGGCAGAGAAGTCAGCAAGTGTCTGTAAGTGCTAAAGGGTTAACAAACATATATGATGGTACCAGTTACAGGTTTTCAGCGGAGTGAGGGTAAGCAGAATTAGGAATGAAGATACAGCTGAATGTATGTAGCATGTGTTAATTGACTGGAGTGTTACATCGTCTTCAACATGTTTTCAGTCATATATGGGCGATCAGTTCATCTACCCATGTGTTTCTTGGATTTCTTACACCAGAACTCCACACAACAGTCTTTCCTTGCAACTGTTTGCTTTTCCATATATACGTTTACCCATTGGTGGAAGACGACTTTCGACAAACGTCTGAACGAATGTTGGCCGAGTTGGAGTTCGAACTCAGTACCCTTGAATTGGTATCGGAGTCGAACTACTGGGGCACGGCAAAGAGTAGCATTTGCAATAACGAAAGATTTGCAAACCATTTGATTAGAACACCGACAGATTTTTCAAAAACAAAGTGGGTATTAGAAGGCAGCAAAATGTGTCACTTACTTTGTCCAAAATAAAAGCGTTTCCCCATTTTGAAAAAAGTTTCTGAAATACAAGATTACACATATAATTAATGCATAATAAAAGGTAAAGAACAGTCGAAAGATTGTGATCCGTAAACATTTATATCAGCATGCAGCTCAGTTTGATTTGATAAAGTGTTTTCTGCTCGTATGTTGGTTTTATAGAATATTCTTGATGCATTATTTTTTGATTGGTCAATAAAATGTTACATAAACAACTGAGCGTAGGTAGAAGTTAATTTTGATTACGATTTTGAAATATGGGATACGCAGGTTCTAGTTTGTATTTGTGTGATACGCATGTACTAGTTTGTATTTATGTGATACGCATGTACTAGTTTGTATTTGTGTGATACGTATGTACTAGTTTGTATTTGTGTGATACGCATGTACTAGTTTGTATTTGTGGGATACGAATGTACTAGTTTGTATTTATGGGATACGCATGTACTAGTTTGTATTTGTGTGATACGTATGTACTAGTTTGTATTTGTGGGAAACGTATGTACTAGTTTGTATTTGTGGGATACGTATGTACTAGTTTGTATTTGTGTGATACGAATGTACTAGTTTGTATTTGTGTGATACGTATGTACTAGTTTGTATTTGTGTGATACGTATGTACTAGTTTGTATTTGTGTGATACGTATGTACTAGTTTGTATTTGTGTGATACGTATGTACTAGTTTGTATTTGTGTGATACGAATGTACTAGTTTGTATTTGTGGGATACGTATGTACTAGTTTGTATTTGTGGGATACGTATGTACTAGTTTGTATTTGTTGGATACGTATGTACTAGTTTGTATTTGTGTGATACGAATGTACTAGTTTGTATTTGTGTGATACGAATGTACTAGTTTGTATTTGTGTGATACGTATGTACTAGTTTGTATTTGTGTGATACGTATGTACTAGTTTGTATGATACGTATGTACTAGTTTGTATTTGTGGGATACGTATGTACTAGTTTGTATTTGTGGGATACGTATGTACTAGTTTGTATTTGTGGGATACGTATGTACTAGTTTGTATTTGTGGGATACGTATGTACTAGTTTGTATTTGTGGGATACGTATGTACTAGTTTGTATTTGTGTGATACGTATGTACTAGTTTGTATTTGTGGGATACGTATGTACTAGTTTGTATTTGTGTGATACGTATGTACTAGTTTGTATTTGTGTGATACGCATGTACTAGTTTGTATTTGTGTGATACGTATGTACTAGTTTGTATTTGTGGGATACGTAAGTACTAGTTTGTATTTGTGTGATACGTATGTACTAGTTTGTATTTGTGGGATACGTATGTACTAGTTTGTATTTGTGGGATACTATACGTATGTACGCATGAGTTGACCAAATTGTGGCTAAAGGAGAATCATTATGATCAACGTTGTTTTCAAAAGTCGTCTGCTGCAGAGTCATCATGAAGCGTCTATATGTGGGAAAGGGTTAAAGAGGGTATGTGGAAAGGCCGCCTTTTATCTAAAAGATATGATGTTAAGTGGATCTATGTGCGAGACGGCCATCCAAAACACCATGCATAGCTCAGATGGTTGACCTGCTATGACTGTAAAACTGTGGGAAACGTCATTGATATTGTACCTTTAAATTCATAGAAAACTAGCTAAACATACCTCGAGGAACTGTAATTTCGCAGGTAGAGCTTCCTTGTAAGTCTCCTTTTCCTTTTCCTGTTGAATGAAGAAAATAGCAATTGTAATGTTACATTGTTCACCGAATAAAATGCCAAATAAGCATAAAAGTGCGTTAACCCATACCAATACATCTGCAGCAGACGACTTCGAAAACTCTCTTAGAAAGAAAGTATTATAATAAGATGAGCAATTTTTACTTTTGCCACACTATTTTCAAAAGTCTGCTGCAGAGAACGTATACATATAGGAAAGTGGGGTTGGACTAGAATTAATAATCTTCTTTCTTTACACTGAAGGTACATCGTGGTATATACGAGCCAGTCCAATAGAAGAACAATCTCTTTAAACCATACCAAAATACTTCGCTGTACGTTAATTGGATCTGACTACAACGCATAAAAGTTCATCTGGATTGACCGTGCACACATTTAAATACTCATGAGCACGTGATCGATGTTAATGTCCAATGAAAAAGGACGATACAACACATGCACGTGCTATACATTCAGAGAACTCAACAATCAACATGCTTCTACACATGCTGGCTTACTCGTCTAGCAACCCTAATGGTAATCTGGTTCCTCGTTGAACATACATATAATGGCATCACTATGGCCGCACTCGGAATTAGCCCCCAAGTCAACATGCGTTGACCCGAGTTGACTCGAGTGGCATTCGTTTTAACAAGAGACCGCCTACTCGGGTTAACCCGATGTCACCATTCCCCAAGAACTAGGTACTAGACGGATGCATATATTTACTTTGGAGAGCACGAATCTTTGCCTGTTAAAATGGTCGCGTATTGTTTTTGTATGAAGTAAAACATTTAAGTGGAAATAAGGCGCATTTTCAGCCCGTTCTACACTGTTCGCCAGTTCGCTACGTATGTATCTTTAGGTATGCCACGTAAGAAAGCATTACACGCAATGGTGACGAGATCGGTCACAGGAATTCAGCGGGGTAAGGATTATACCCCTCCTATCTGTAAATGAATTCAAATGGTATGCTTGTTTGTTTGTATAGGGTTTAATGTCGCTTTCAACTATTTATCTATTTAAATATGATGGCGTTTCTTGGGTTAAGTTAACAGTATTCAGGGGCGTAGCTTGGCAATAATCAATGTGTAGGCCGTCTCGTGAGAAAATCAACAGTGTGGACTCTGCGTGAAGTATCAGCCTAAGCATGCCACACAGGCTTACCCGGATATACACTTTTCGTCTCCTGTGGATTTTCTGTTTCAGGAATCACTACTTTATCTATGCCCCCTTAGACGGAATGTGTCGGCCGGATCAGTCTACGCGGACAGCGCAGACTGATCTGGTCGATACATTACGCAGATGTGTATCGCCGCAGCTGCATTTTGGGGCATTTTTAGAACAAATGTGTAGGCACGTGCCTAAAGGGAGCTACGCCGCTGGTATTACTGGTCAATTTATTCTGATACCAGGGCGTCAGTCGTCATGCTTACCCTACAAGTTCTGACGAAGAAAATTAATTACTACCATTTTTAAAGTCATTGGTATGACTCGGGTCAGGTATTGAATCATCTAGCGACCACACCCGGGACGGACACTGTACCACTACACATCACATCACTCTACCACTACACATCACTCTACCACTACACATCACATCACTCTACCACCACACATCACATCACTCTACCACTACACATCACATCACTCTACCACCACACATCACATCACTCTACCACTACACATCACATCACTCTACCACTACACATCACATCACATCACTCTACCACTACACATCACATCACTCTACCACTACACATCACATCACTCTACCACTACACATCACATCACATCACTATACCACTACACCACTCTACCACTACACATCACATCACTTTACCACTACACATCACATCACTCTACCACCACACATCACATCACTCTACCACTACACATCACAGAGGCGGTCATATTCAAATGTAAAATTAAGTATATACTCACAAAGTTCGCGCCGTATATGAGACCTGTATAGGATTTCCTGACATCTTCTAGGTGATCATTTATCATGTCCAATTTCAAACAGTCTTCTGCATTATCAGTCGTCAAACCTGCAGATGCATTAAATCTTTCTTACATCTATCCGCTTTCTGACGCCACTTGCAGCAGACGACTTTTTAAAACACGTTGAAAAAGGACATGTTTTGAATTTATTCATTACGCGTTCTTTCATTTATAGAGATATTTAATTTTTGTTTAAACTAAATGTTTTCAAAATCGTCTGCTGCAGAATTATAGTAAATATTTGTGATGATTATTGTACCGATATATTGAAGCATAGCCATGCATTGTATATTTTTTCAAGAGCAGTCTGCTTTGAAAACATTTTTAAAAACGCTAAAAGTGCTAAATCAAATATAATTGAAGGTACTATCTTTTTTTAATAAAAATGGGGGTAAATTGTTATTTTTCACATTTTTATCCTAAAGTAATCTTTTGTAAATAGGTCAAAAGCTTTTGTATCTTTCAAGAGGGTTAAAGTGCCAACGATTCAGCACAGAATACATAAGATAACTGTCCATATTTAAGCCGTTCAACAAGAAAACCAACATTATCGACTCTGCGTAATGTATCGACCAAGATCAGCCTGCGCAGGCTAATCCGGGCCAACACATTCCGCCTAAGGGGATAGCGGTATAGAGTAATTATTGCTGAAACAGAAAAAAACACAGGAGGCTTCGATACTTTACGCCGAGTCGATAATGTTGGTTTTCTCGTGGAATGGCTCATTTGTTCATTGAATTTTGATAGCAAAAGACCAAGGACAGATTCACGGTATCGTTGACTGACCGCAAAATCCCGAAGGTCAGGTTTCACGTGTCCCGTTTCATATATCATATACCCTTTCCCACATGCAGACGCTTTCTTCAGCATCAGACGACTTTAGAAAAAATTGTGGCAAAAGGAAAATATACTCGAAATGATAATCTTTCCTTTTGCCAGAATCTTTTTTCGAATTGTACTTTCATTTAAACCATGTTTCCATTTCTTTTCTAGACGTTTGCTACAAATTTGTCACACATGGGAAATGGGGTTAACCTAAATCTAACAGATAACACAGGCTGATATGGATTTATTCTGTTGACAAAAACAAACTTGTACATTTTTCTCATGCACGTATACGCACAGCAATAGACAATAGACAATCAAGTAAGGCTACTCAAACATTAGGATTTGTTTGTTTTCTTTTTTTAACATTATTTCAGTTATATCACGGCGACAGTTCACTTATTCATTATCCCTGGGTAAACAAACGAGTACTAGGTTAGAAATGTGCCTTGCCCAAGGGCACTCTACCATGACCGTCGTGTCGCGACTGGGGATCGAACGCCCGGCTTCAAATTCCCGACGCTTACCACTCGACCACGGCGGATTCATCAAACATTAGGAAAGCGTTAAATTAAACTTTTCTTGTTGTAATGGCACCAAACCCATATATCAAAATAGAGCTAGTACAGTAGCAGTACAGTATAATTGTATGGCGCACTTCTCAATCCACTTATTTTGAATACTTCGGCTAAATGCGTAAATTAGATTCATACCTCAGACGTCTTTTAAAATGTGAGCAGTGATTCGGTTTCAGTTTGCGTATTGCGAGGGTTAAAAAACGTCAGTCCGTTACAGTAGTGGACTTGACATGAGGTCACAGAGTTTGAATTACGTCACTAACATGACGTCACTTACAAGACTGGTTATCATCCCCGAGGTCATTTGAACAGCGAAATTTGAGGGAATATGAACTCACCATGTTTTCTACCAAGATAACGTAGAATAGCAGCCGACTGTGCCATCCATAAGTCACCCTTTTTTAACAGAGGACATTGGCCAAACGGCTGAAATAAAACAGTGACTGGTGAAAACAAATACGAAATAGGGCTAATAAAGGACAACTATTTAATACAAACTTAATTAACCCGTTCCCACTTGCAATAGATCTATACAACTTTCATGGGCGTAGCTTTGCAATAATCAATGTGCAGGCCGTCTCGTCAACATTGTGGACTCTGCGTAAAGTAACGACCCGGATCAGCCCAAGCATGCCACACAGGCCTATCCGGATAGACACTTTTCGCCTCCTGTGAATTTTCTGTTTCAGGAATAACTACTCTAGATACATCTAGGTTATCCCCCTAAGACGTAATGTGTCGGCCGGATCAGTCTGGTCGATACATTACGCAGATGTCTATCGCCGCAGCTGCATTTTGGGGCATTTTGAGAGAAAATATGTAGGCACGCGCCTACAGTGCCTAAAGGGAGCTACGCCCCTGACATTTGCTCGGTCATGAGAAAGCGATTCGGATCGGTTTGTCGGGCATAATTAGACTGGAGTTGTCACAAAATGAATTGTATTATTTACTATTTCGGCTTTATTGACACCTTAAGAGCCGTTTTTAGAACATTATATGTTTTCTGAAATTGAAAGCAAAATTCACTGCTGGATAACGATGACCTTTGATTTGACCTAATAGCTAAAAAGCGGATGGTTAATGTCTAAGTCGATTGCGACTATATTGTAATTGTATGGACTCTGCGCGTAATGTATCGTTCCAGATCAGCACGCGCAGTCCGCGCAGGCTAGTCCGGGCCGACACATTCCGTCTGAGTCGTATAGAGTAGTGATTCCTGAAACAGAAAATCCACAGGAGGCGAAAAGTGTCTCTCCGGGTAAGCCTGTAATCTATCTTAGGGGGATAGATGTATAGAGTAGTGATTCCTGAAACAGAAAATCCACAGGAGGCGAAAAGTGTCTCTCCGGGTAAGCCTGTAATCTATCTTAGGGGGATAGATGTATAGAGTAGTGATTCCTGAAACAGAAAATCCACAGGAGGCGAAAAGTGTCTCTCCGGGTAAGCCTGTAATCTATCTTAGGGGGATAGATGTATAGAGTAGTGATTCCTGAAACAGAAAATCCACAGGAGGCGAAAAGTGTCTCTCCGGGTAAGCCTGTAATCTATCTTAGGGGGATAGATGTATAGAGTAGTGATTCCTGAAACAGAAAATCCACAGGAGGCGAAAAGTGTCTCTCCGGGTAAGCCTGTAATCTATCTTAGGGGGATAGATGTATAGAGTAGTGATTCCTGAAACAGAAAATCCACAGGAGGCGAAAAGTGTCTCTCCGGGTAAGCCTGTAATCTATCTTAGGGGGATAGATGTATAGAGTAGTGATTCCTGAAACAGAAAATCCACAGGAGGCGAAAAGTGTCTCTCCGGGTAAGCCTGTAATCTATCTTAGGGGGTTAGATGTATAGAGAAGTGATTCCTGAAACAGAAAATCCACAGGAGGCGAAAAGTGTCTCTCCGGGTAAGCCTGTAATCTATCTTAGGGGGATAGATGTATAGAGTAGTGATTCCTGAAACAGAAAATCCACAGGAGGCGAAAAGTGTCTCTCCGGGTAAGCCTGTAATCTATCTTAGGGGGATAGATGTATAGAGTAGTGATTCCTGAAACAGAAAATCCACAGGAGGCGAAAAGTGTCTCTCCGGGTAAGCCTGTAATCTATCTTAGGGGGATAGATGTAAAGAGTAGTGATTCCTGAAACAGAAAATCCACAGGAGGCGAAAAGTGTCTCTCCGGGTAAGCCTGTAATCTATCTTAGGGGGATAGATGTATAGAGTAGTGATTCCTGAAACAGAAAATCCACAGGAGGCGAAAAGTGTCTCTCCGGGTAAGCCTGTAATCTATCTTAGGGGGATAGATGTATAGAGTAGTGATTCCTGAAACAGAAAATCCACAGGAGGCGAAAAGTGTCTCTCCGGGTAAGCCTGTAATCTATCTTAGGGGGATAGATGTATAGAGTAGTGATTCCTGAAACAGAAAATCCACAGGAGGCGAAAAGTGTCTCTCCGGGTAAGCCTGTAATCTATCTTAGGGGGATAGATGTATAGAGTAGTGATTCCTGAAACAGAAAATCCACAGGAGGCGAAAAGTGTCTCTCCGGGTAAGCCTGTAATCTATCTTAGGGGGATAGATGTATAGAGTAGTGATTCCTGAAACAGAAAATCCACAGGAGGCGAAAAGTGTCTCTCCGGGTCGATACTTAAGGCAGAGTCCACAATGTTGGTATTCAAGTAGCACGGCTCATATATAGGTTTGTAATGGAAAAGGAATTTCTTCCCTCCGTCCGTTACCAATTTTTAATCCAGTTGAAAACATTATGGCGAAAGTGAAAATGCTCATTATCAGCAATTTCTCCTTTTGCCACAAATTCGTCAATAGTTGTCTGTAGGAAAGAGTTGATTCAAATCAATGCAATACTTTATTCGCAAACATTGACAAAATATCAATTTTTATTTGACAAAATAAAAGGTTATTTATAAAATAGATTGATTGATTAATTGGGATTTTAACGCCGTTTTCAACAATTGTTCAGTCTTATCACGGCGGCCAGTTCACCTTCTCATGTGTTCCTAGCTTTCTCACACCAGTACTCCACACAACAGTGTTTCTAAGCAACTGGCTGCTTTTCCACATAAGACTGTTAGCCCATTGGTGAAAGACAAATGACGCTTGTCAAATTGACTTTTGTCAAACGTCCGAAAGAATGTTGGCCGAGTTGGGATTCGAACTCACAACCCCTGAATTGACAACCCGCGTCGTTATCGAATGAGATACCGTGGCTCGGATTTACAAAGTGGAAGAATATGGCTAAATGATACAAACATAAATATACTTCTATAATGTTTTAGATAAATAATCAACTAGACATATTTGGTTAATGGGGTTTTACCGCTTTCGGTTTGTACTCAGCCGCCCACGTTTCCCCCGTTAAAGCAATTTCCTTGTAATCCACACCATTATCTATCATCAAGTAACGGATTGCCTGTCCACGTCCTAAAGTACACAACAAGAGAAAGTTGATGCAATGCATCAATGTCGCCGGATAAAGCCGCATCAACCCTTTCCCACATACAGCAAATATGATGCAGACTACTTTAAAAACACCCAGGCAACAATAGTAGAAATGTTCATAAATGAAAATGTTAGTATTGAAAAGACTTGAAATTGTTGATGCAAAAAGAGAAATCGCTCATTATGACCAATTTCCCCTTTTGTCATAACGATTTCAATTTATTTATTTATGTATTGGAGTTTAACGCCGCTTTCAACATTATTTCAGTTATATCACGGCGACAGTTCACTCATTCATGCTCCCTGGGAAAACAAACCAGTACTAGGCTAAAAGATGTGCCTTGCCCAAGGGCACTTCACCATGACCGTAGTGCCGCTACCGGGGATCGAACCCGGGACGCCCGGCTTCGAAATCCCCGACGCTAACCACTCGACCACAGCGGATTCCTCATAATGATTTCAAAGGTCGTCCACTGCAGAGGCGACAAAATGTGTCTACATATGGAAGAGGGTTAATTAATAATTAAAACTTAGATTATTAACCCTTTTCCCTCATATAGACGCTTTCTGACGCCTCTGCAGCAGACGGCTTTTTGAAAACATAGTGACAAAAGAAGAAATTGCAAAAAACGTGCAATTTCTCCTTTTGCCACAATGTTTTCCACTTTTTGTCAGAGGTTATCCATTCAACTATGGAGATTTTCTATGTTTTGACAAAATAAGTTCAAAGTCGTCTACTGCAGAATTGTCGTATGAGGGAAAGGGTTAAAGTTGATGAAACGGCTCTCAACTGCAATGGGTATTGCAACATCACCGGTAGGGGTCAAGTAAACAAGAGGGCCAAGATGGCCCTAAATCGATCACCTGAGTTATAGATAGTAGCAATTGCTATTGCTTATAAAGGTGAACACTTGATCAAGAGTGGGAACGAAAATGAGACATTTTTGATAATGCATTCAATATTTGAACAATCTTTTAAGTTTGGATGATATTGTGGTTTAAAGACGATGTGCTGTTTGAAGCTAAAAGTTCCTTTTACCCCTTTCCTGGTGCCACATGGCAGCTATCTTGTTCAACCAATCAATATGGCTTGAACAAATTATGTTCAGGGTCACTAAAGAAACATTTCTGTTGAACTATCTTGAAATCAGACGAAAATTTTAATAAGAATAGATGCCTTAACCTGATATTGCCCGTGTCAAGAAATGTTGTCATATGCAATTCATAATTACAAATATTAAGAAACAGCATGGTTTTCATTTCCGACCAACAAAATATTCATTACATTATATACACATTTTATATGTTCAATTCCAAATGTTCACTCCCTCTTTCTGCAATTATTCGTTTTCATCATTTTTGATAAAGGTACGACAATACACCCTGAATATACTCGCTGTCAAGATATCTTGAAGCACTATTATAATCACAAAAGTTGCCATACTTTTTCACTGCTCTGTACCTTTTTCGTCGCTTAATTTTCGGTTTAATCCATGCTAATTTAAGTTCAATATGCATATAAAAGATAAACAGTTTGTCGGGCAACTTGCCATAATGTTTGAATGTTGATAGGGTCAGTCATTATCAGTAGTATCTGCGTGGTTTTTTTTTGGTTTCGAATGTAGCCCGACTAACAATTGCTAACCAGATAAAGTCTGTTCACCATGGGTCTATCGTGCGTTCTCCAGACCGGTAACCACGGACTATCATGATAGAGCCACAGTAGAACTACGTAAGAGACCCTGCCCGGCACCGGTGTATACCGGCTTCTGCCGGACATGCCCGTACCACGCCGCTGTCTCACTGTTGTATCAAACATTTTAAAACATATGGGACGGTATGCCGGATCTTGCCGGAACACAGGCTTCATAACGGACCGGTTTGACAAGATTTCTCCCGGACCATCAACCGGGACGTACCGGGGCGTCAAGCCGGGACATTATGAATGGGGCTTAAAAGTATAAGTGGAAAGGCCATCAGTTGCCTAAAAAGCATGGGTTACGGGCAGAACATGTGCGAGAAAGCCAGGCATAATGCCTCGACACGGCGTTGAAACAAAATCAAACCAACCAGCTCGATCGCTGACTTACCTCTTACAGGAAAATAATACAGTTCATAGGGCGTGTCCACTGAAAGATAAATAAACACTGAAATAATTACCATGAAAAACATGTGAAATACGCTTAGCTCTAACACGAAACTCTTTCCCACATACGACAATTTTAGAGCAGACAAATTTGAAAACATATTGGTAAAAATGTGAAATATCTTCATAAATGAGAATTTGATCATTAAATAGAGTTGAAAACATTGTGGGAAAAGGAACATTGCTCATCATGAGGAAATTCGCCTTTTGCCACAATGTTTTCAAAATTCGTCTGCTGCAAATGCGTCGAAGTACATATGCAAGTGGGAAAGGGTTAACACGTACACGTGTTTTGTAGAAGAAAAGTCCAACACCTACATGCCGGTTGGGCAACGACAGATGAAAACAAATGAGCCCAGCCCCGGTAGCGACGCGGGTTGTCAATCAAGGGATTGTGAGTTCGAACCCCAGCTCGGCCAACATTCTTTTCGACGTTTTACAAAAGTCACTGTGACAAGCGTCATTCGTCTTTCACCAATGGGCTAACAAACAGTCTATGTGAAAAAGCAGCTAGTTGCTTGGAGAGTATGTTGTGTGGAGGTACTGGTGTGAGAAAAACCAGGAAACATGTGTAGGTGAACTGGCCGCCGTGATATGACTGACAATTGTTGAAAACGGCGTTAAAGCCTAATCAACCAACCTAAATGGCAAATTACATACATACCCGTTTTGATGCATCTGTTGTTGTTTTTTTGAAATATTATGAAAAAGGAAACTTGTTCATGATGAACTATTGCAACTTTTGCAACAATGTTTTCTCAACCTATTTATTATTTACACTCATTTCAGACGTTTTCAATATATTTGGAAATATATTATTTACCCTTTCCCTCCTATAGACGCTTTCTAAGGTTATCCTTTCAATTATAGAGATTTTTTATTTTTTGACAAAATATGTTCAAAGTCGTCTGCTGTAGAACTGTCTTATGAGGGAAAAGGGTTAAGGTCGTCTGCTGCTTTTGTTTGGTATACATGTGAGAAACGGTTAAGTTGAAAACTTGTTCCCATAGTTGACATTTTATCACATTCCAAGGCGACAAGGATATTGGTACTACAATACGGGTATTATTCCCACTAACAGACGCTTTTTGACGTCTCTGCTGCAGACGCCTTCTGAAAACACTGACAAAGGGAGATATTGCTCAACGAACAATTTCTCCATTAGCCACAATATTTCCAATATTTATGAATGATTGTTCATGTTTTTGTCAATATTTTTGGAGTCGTCTGCTGCACATTTGTTGTATGATGGAAGTGGTTAACTGATCGTCTCTCCAAGGTCAGTTTTCGTACGACGTGAATGTCACGTGGTCCACGTACTACTTATAACCCTGTATCTATTATTCAACAAAAGTAAAAACACATCTTTTTGATGTCAACTTCCGAGTATATTCTTCAAGAATTCTTGAATTTATGAAACGGCACAATATAACTAACTTTGTTGGAAATGGTCAGTAACATAGATTCCTTTGATATTTACACCTTTCCTAATACAGATGACTTTGGAAGACTCTGCATCATATGATTTTATGAAACAAGAAACGCAGTAAAGCCCCATGCTGGGCTTAGTTTAGAAATAATGATTTTGACATTTATCCTTTTCCCATATTTTGTTTTCAAATGCGGTTTGCTGCAGATGCATCAACATGTATCTGCGTCTGAATGTGAGAAAGGGTTACGCATATTTTTCAAAATTCGCATAAATGTTATTCTATATTGCCTAGATGTTTTGGTACACACAATCATGTTCGTAACGTGTTTAACGACTGAGTTATAAACAAAGATAAGCTTATCGGGCTGCAAACAGGAGCAGACATGTATGGCTATTTGATATCTTAAGACGCGTGTTTATAAACCTGATATGATTCAAGACCCTATGGTAAATTGTGTTGACTGTTTTTCTCAAGTATGTTGTTTTGTCCTATCCTCACTGTTTATCAATGCATACGACTATATATCATCTCGCTGGTGAAGTTGCTAGATTATCTGCATTACCTTTGATATAGGAAGGTTCGAATCAATTCGAAATATTACTTCACAGATGCTCATCTTTCGACTGTTTTTTTTTTTATGACGTTTTCAACATTATTTCAGTTATATCACGGTGACAGTACTAGTGATTATTGGGTAAACAAACCAGTTCTAGTCTAGAAAATATGGCTTGCAGAAGGGCACTCCACCGTAATCGATGCGCCGCGACTGGGGATCAACCCGTGACGCCCGGTTCCCAATCCCCGACGCTAAACACTCGGCCACGGAGAATTCCTTTCACACTTCGATGACACTCGTGTAGTGTGAGGTTAAACTAACTGGTTTTACTTGACAAATTCCGCATGCTTATTATCTTCCTACACACGTGTTTAACCCTTACCCACATAAAACAAATTATCTTCATCAGTCGACTGTTGAAAACATCTAGGCAGAACCATGGACAAGTTCAATAATTGAAAGTAAAATTATTGCAAAGAGTTAATTGAAACCATGTTGACAAAAGGAGAATTTACTCATTATGAGCATTTATTTCTTTGGCCACAAAGTTATCTTCAAGGTGGAATATGTATATTATGTTAGGAACACCAACATTAGCAGAAATCTAGATAAGCGGCGTTTTTCATGTTCTAAAATCCTGATTTAACACATCAACCCTATGTTGTGGGTACACAAAAGAATCGTCTCACCGAGACGATTCTTTTGAGTACCCACATCATAGGGTTTGGTTAAGTAATAAGCGAGCAATAATGGGGAAAAGACCAGTTTACTCCCCATTATCTAGTCCCCTGATTACGGTAGGTATGACAAGTGCTGGTAGAGTCTGGTAAACTCGCTGTCTGATCTCAATCTACATGTTTTGCCAGAAGTCTTTTGAAAGATTCCGTCACTAATTGACGAATAGTGCATAGCTAGATAAGGCGTGTGGATACACATATTGTGAAGTAATAGAACAAATGTAACAACCAAGTTTGAAGATCTAAAGTTTATCCCTTTCCCGCATACGACAAATCTACAGCAGACGACTTTGGAAGCATCTCAGTCAAAATATGGATATATCTCTGCGAATCAAAGTGTTATTATTGAATATATTTGAAAACATAGTGGCAAAAGGAGATATTGCTCATCATGAGGAATTTCTTATGTTGACATGTCGTCTGATGCAGATGCGTTAACAAAATGCGTCTAATGCTAATTCCATACGTTGAGGTGACTCAATTCCCATAAAATACCCGACTGAATTGGCTGTAAAACACAACTCAAATTATAGCCAGTCAGTAAGCGGGCCAATAGAGCCTCGTACGCACTTCGCATCTGCTTGAAATTTATAAGTATTCGAAAGTGTGAAAGTATTAATTCATGATCACGTATTTCCTACACATATGAACGCTTGCATACATAGGCCGACACTCTTAACTTTTAGCGTTTAATTATAGCATACACACAGAATTACAATCTAGTTATTATATAGAATAGGATATTTTTCTAAAACGAACTTTTTGATGATATGATAAAATAAAATAAAAATAAAATGTTTAAGGGTCTTGTCTTGGGCACCTGTGGTTCAACGAGAAAAACAAACATTGTGGACTTTGCGTAATGTATCGATCCAGATCAGCCTAAGCATACCGCGCAGGTTAACCCGGACAGATACTTTTCGCCTCCTGTGGAGTTTCTGTTTCAGGAAACATTAATCTATACCTCTATTCCCCTGAGACGGAATGTCTCGGATCGGATTAGCCTGTGCGGGAAGCGCAGGTTGATCTGGATCAATACATTACGCAGAGTCCATGATGTGTTTTTTTCGGGGAATGGCTCATTAAATGATAATTCACATGGATTGCTTAAGAGTGAAAACATATAGCATAAGCAAATAACAATTTAACAAAGAAGCACTTACTGTTTTACACACAAGATATGTCGTCTGCTCGTTTAATGTGTACCTTCAAACTACACTGTAACGACACGAATGGTTATCACAGTTGAGGTTTAACTTTGATAAACGGTCTACAAAAAATCGATGTATGCACTCGTGTCCGTTTCACATAAATGTGTATGCGCTGCAGTGTAAAGATAAAATATGAAGTTTAATGGCAGAAAAACGAACTCGAGAACTACACACTTCGAAAGGCTGGTTCTTCACGGTATCTTTAATTGTTTTGTTTTAGACGAACATTTACTGAAGTCACGGCCTAAATGTCGAAGTTGATTCGTAATTGTGTTTGTATCACCATGGTGTTTTTCGCCACTTTCAACGATTCATCAGTTATATATAACCGTATTTACTGGATAAGTTATCGGTAGGGTACAACTGACCCAGGAAATACGGTTATATATATAACTGATGACAACAGCCAGTTCCCAAATTCCCTGAACGCTTATGAAGATCGAACTCGAAATCAATAATTGAAAGCAATGGAGTAAATCTATGAGCAATGACCTGATCCTGTACTGTGTAAAGGGATGTAATAATAGATCATACATGTATGTGCATTTACCTCAAATTTGTGTTTTGTTTTATAGAAATATAATATTTAGATTGGGGTCGATGACTCTTAGCGTGAATATTGTTCATATATATCATTTGTAAAAAAAATAAAGTTTACAACTAATTAGAGCCGTCTCGCGAGAAAACCAA